>SKCR01002831.1:0-40963 GCA_019454045.1 Zanthoxylum bungeanum | reverse complement strand
GTAAAAGTGTAAATGCCACCGATCTGTTAGCCCTACTTCATAGTGAAGCAAGTGGGCCCATGTCTAGCTAGGCTAGATATGGATATGAATATTTCGTGACCTGTACGGATGTGGCATCGCGTATGGTTATGTGTTTCTTTTGAAGAACACAAATCGGAAACTTTCATAGTTTCAACACGAAATAGACAAACGGATCGGCTAAAGTATTGAACCGTCATGGTAAGACTGTAATGAAAAATACTTAAGCAATAAGTTTCTAGTATACTTGAAAGAGTACAATATTCTTTCAAATACGGACTCCTCTCGGAATACGTCAGTTTGACGGTATGTCCGAACGGATTAACCGAATTTTGTTAGACATAATAAGGTTAATCACGAGTCACTCTGAGCTACCATTTCCTTCAACGGATAAACTTTAAACAGTGCAAGAACTTATTTTGAATAAGGTTTCATAATAATCTGTTTGACATATTCATATTAGATATGAACGGGATAGAAACCGGGTTTCTCATTCTTGATAATTTGGGTATGCTAGGCATATGTTTGGATGATACCAAACTAAAACCCAAATAGGATAAGTGCCAATTGTAAGTTATCCCTGGGATACCATAAGTATTGTACTTATACATCTCACAAGAGAACAATTAGATTGTTACTCACCATACGGTTTTCCTGAGAGGAATACGATATGCAGTGGTAAGTGGGAGGATAGTATAATTCGATGGAAATCGGAGTAATACTGTTCAAGGCACTGAATCTTAATGGAACATGAATAGTTCATCGAGGATGAGACTATTACCATTAATCTTCGAATACACAAGAACCACGTAGGTCGGACAGAGTCAGAAAACAACCTGGGGTATGGGTTTCTGATCTAACCTCATAAAGATGTGAATCTTATTGAGGAATACCAACTGACTACGTATGAGGAAGTGATACAAGATATCAACTCCCTAATTATGGCAAAGTGCAGTATAATCCGAAATGGATTCCATGTATGTCAACCAGTTTGGATACTCGTTGATGTACCACAAGGCATTGTGCCTAATTGTACTTAAAAGTCTTCTAGGAAGACATACATGGATGGCAACATACCAGCGTATAAAGCTAGGCTTTTAACGGAAATGTATCGTTATCAACATTGTGTTGATTACGATTCAACCTTTTACCTGTTGCCACGGTAAATCCATTTGGATAATGCTTGTTATTCGATCCATGATTGGATTGAAGCAAGCATTAGGTTCTTGGAATTATCGTTTTGATATAATCATAATGGTGTATGATTTAATTCAAAACGAAAATATTTCTTGTGTATATAAGGAGGTTAGTGGGAGCGCACTGACAGTGGCTGTCCTATAAAATAATGATAATACGTCATTTCTTGGAAATGATATTCCCATAAAATAAATATCGGTGAAAGCTTGCCTTTCGAAATACTCTCCTAGCAACCGTACATTGAAAAATGTACAGACCTGGTGTATCATACGCTTTGAGCATATGGATTCACAAACAGGCCAATCCGAGTGATAGTCACTGGATTGATATTAAGAACATCCGTTAGTATCTTAGAGAACTAAGGATGTTGTCTTGTCTATGGAGAAGGAGAACTTAAAGTGACTGGGGTCACTGTAGCAAGTTCCAATAACCGATAAAGACGACTAAAAGTCGCAAACGGTACTATACAGTTTGAATAACGGTAAAGTGAGCTGGAAATCTTCCAAGCAAGATACTGTTACCGAATAAACAACAAATGCGGGTTGTTATTGCAGCTGAAGAAACAATAGAAGTTATTTGGGTCAATACAAATCTAATTAGATTAGATATAGTTCTGTTAGCAGCTGAGCTAGGCGTCAGCACAGGCTAAAGAATTAATGGTCTCATCAACGATCCAGATACATACTTAGATACTCATCTGATTCATTCGGATCATACATCGTGGCGATGTGATGATCGAATAAATCGCATCAAGATGATAATCATGCAAATCCGCTGACGAAAGCATTTCTCAGCAGTTTGAGCCAACCGTACATAGTTCGGGTGTTAGACACTCGAGTGACTGGCTATGTGCCAAGTGGGAGATTGTTGGATAATATGACCCATAGCGTCACTATTTGTACAGATCATGGTGTTGTTGTACAAATTAACTATGTGACAAAGGAGATTGCACTCTTATCATTTGTGATTAGATCACCTTAGATATATAAATGAAGAGAGGTCCCTATGATTTGTTCCTGGACAGAGAATGATATGAGACAGTATCAGTCCACGTAGGATAAATCATTAAATATCCCTAGTCGTAGTATTATCGAGACATGACATCGATAATGCGGAATAGGCTAGTATTGCACTTGTGCGCGTTGTGAGGGCACAACGGCATAGTTCTCATATATTTAAGTATTGGATACTTATGCAAGTGCGATAGGAGGTTGTGTTTCACCGATGGTACGGGAAACAGCTTCGCTCTGGATAGACCCCTCGGAATCCCATTGGTATTATGACTATGTGTCTATGGGAGGCCGAAATCAGGTAGGTGTGTATAGTCTTAACCTGAGACTTACATCGCTAATACTTACGATAATCGATAGACTTTGGTCTTGGTGGTACAGGGCTTTAACCGGTTCTGCGTACACCACTTCTGGGTTTATCAGAGAGTCGTAGTGTATTGGGTGTGATGTCAAGACGGAAGTATCACTCCAGTCATAGTGGAGATGATGTCACGCAGGATACGGTATTAGTGCTCTTAAGTGCTGGCCGGCCATCGGGATATTATGACAAGGTCATGTATATCCGATTATAGAGACTAGTTACCAGACATCCGACATGTGCTTCGGACGGGGCAGACACTTATCCACCAGCCCCAGCCCTAGCACGTGACTATCCGATACTGGGCTGATATACACAATACTACGGTATACTATGCTTGATACAGATCTATATATTCCTGTAAGAATATTTCTGGAGAATTGGGTAGGCATGGCGCTTTGCTAGAAGCCAACCTTGTCTTGTAAATCGGTATAAACGTAGTACGAGGTACTTACGTGTTCGTATAGTCCGACGACCGTATTTACTGCCAACATATCCGGAGATCTCATGGGTCGCTTCCCGAAGATTCACCGATGACGTATAACTCGCACTTAATTAATCTGGGATTAATTAGAAGAGAGAGAAAATTAATCTGGGATTAATCACGGAGACATTTTATCTGGGATAAAATATTAATTAAAGAGAGAGAACGATTAATTTGAAATTAATCGATAAATATATATTTGATATATTATTAGAAATTGGATTTCGACGCGGAATTAAAATTAGATTTTAATTCGGGCGAACGAATTAATTGAGAATAAATTCGTTAGCGACGTGAATAGTGATTTCGCTAGGCGTAATCATTTAATTACGACGCGACAGAAAATTCGTTAATTTGGATTAGCGAACCCGAGCCCGAGAGTGATTGCGAGCGCATTTGCATTTCGAATTCGAGTGCGGCATGCAAGTCACATCAAGCGTCAAATCACTAGTCGCGTCAATTGTCAAATCACTTGTCACTTTGAGTGATGTGACATGACAAGTTTGTCACTTTATTAAAGTGAAGTGACTTGATGTAAAAAGAGAAGTGATGGGTGAAAAGTTGAAAGCTTTTGCTTTGCTTTTGACTTTTTTAATTAAAATTTTGTATATATTTTATTTATATTACTTGGTAAATAAAAGATAAATAAAATGATATAAAAAGAATAACTCTCTCTCTCTCTTCATAAGTGACTTACGGTTTTAGGCTTTTGGACACAAAAACCCTCACCTCTCTCACGGTCTCCTTGGTCGATTCTTCTTCATTTTTCTTCTCGTTTGACCGAGCAAATGAGAAGCAAGGAAAAAGATGTGGTGCTAGCACACACCTTGGGTTATACTATGGTGATAGGGAAACGAATTTATGAGCTTGGAATCCATTTTTGGAGCTTGAAGCTTGGAGCTTCAATGGTGTTCATCAATGGCGATCATGGAGGAGACAATAACCAAGTGAAACCGAGCAGCCCACTGCATGAGGAAGCCACTGCCGATCTGGAGGGAGGCAGAAAACGATCTTGTTCTTCGCATCTCAAACCGTCATGTGAGTTATGTAATCCGCCTTACTCCTTTGATGTGTTCATACGAATTTTATGCTTGATTTGTGATCTTGGGACCTATATTAGAACTCAACAGAAACTTCTACTCAAAGTTACTAGTTGTTTTTGTTTTATTATAAATTAATGAATAAGTAAATTCTCCGATTATTTTTACCATTCTCCATATTAACAGTCGACAAAATATTAATCAACTCATTTTTGCCCACAACAGTCATAGTGCAGTTGATACGAGAGTAATATTTTTGTCCTAAAGTTCTATCAGATTTCACACCTTTTTTAGCAATGGAATAATTTTTCTCATTTTTCTGATTTTTTTCTTTGATTTTTCTTTTCTATTTTTTATTTATATACAATATCTTCCATCTATGTAGCGAGTGTTGGGTCGGTGGCTCCCAAACCAGTTGGCTTTAGGGCCACCAGGTGTTAGACACCCCTACGGACTTAATTACTAAGACTTCAGATTTTCTTTGCAGCATCTTCGATCCATGTAATGAGCTTTGGGCCAGTGACTCCCCAAACCAGTTGGCTTAGGGCACTAGGTGTTAAAACACCCTTAAGACTTAATAACTCGGATCTCAGAAATTTTTTAATTTTTTTTTTACTCCTATGCTTTTTGAGATGCTTCCTCCAATTAAACTAGAGCAACTGAATATTACAAACTTTTCAATTTTAGCTCATGTCCATATTTACTATATATGTTGATAATATATGTCAACTGAGCATATGAATATCCATTTTATTTCGTTTAAGGAGAATTCACAAATTAAATAATTCAAAATGAAATAAACAGAAATTAACTTATTTCGAAAATAGGCTTGAGATACGTTTCAGGAGTGGAAACTCCTTACTCAGCTATCTCTTACCAATTTTACCTTTTTAGTCAAAATAAAAAAACACAAAAAAAAAAAAAACCAAATATTCTTGTAATTTTGAAAAAATTTCAATTTTTTTGTATTTTTCGAAAAAATTTGGACTAAAAATAAAAATAACACACAACTAAAACAAGGTACTGATTAACTAATTCCCTCCCCCAAACTAAATGAGACATTGTCCCCAATGTCTTAAAAAGTAGAAGAATAGTTTAGAAAATAATATCTGGTTAGCTGAAATCTACAGGAAATTAAAGGTTAAGATCTAGATTAATCCTATGCCTCTTACCACGATCGTCCTCAGACCAATTTATCTTTGAAAGAATAGGGTCAACTCGTGGTTCATAGGCTATGAGTTGGTCTATTAGATCCAGAGCAGTTCTGGCAGTAAAGAGGAGTTCTTTTAAAGGTTTTGACACGAACACATTTCTCCGAGCATCATCAAGAAACACACAAAGAAAATCATAAAATCCATCAACGTTGAGCAGTCCAATTAGTTTCTGGTGTATGTTCAGGTTTCGCCCAAGATAGTACTATAAAAATTTCCTCCAATGTGCCCAACCACCTGGCAAAGAAATAAAAGCATCAGCACGGTTAATCATTTCTACCAACGTTCAGACATACATAGCACGATCAGTTCCTCTCCGTTGATGGTTCAATAAGATTTGCCTCTGCCAAGGGTTTTGGGATGATTCCCAAAACGTGACTGCCTCCTTCCTGTACACCTTTTGAAACGATCCCCATAAGTCCAAGTTTTCCTCCGCCATATATTAAGTGCATATTCCTTGCAGCTAAGACTCGACCCAATTCCTGTGCTGCTTCTATGTATTGTGGTTAGTACCAACAATACTACCGCAAAATACACAGATGTTTTCAACTCGTCTTCTTGAAGTAGCTTCCATATTTTAATCTGGATGTCTTCAAAAGTGCAATGATGAGTTGAATTTATAACACCTGAAAAGGGTGAGTAAAATAATAGCACTAGTACCTGCCAAATGACAATTATTAGTTAAAAAAATCGTGATAGTCAAAAAGTTCTGGATCCTGTCGGAGAAAATAAAAGAAAACAACAAAACAAATTACAATTATTAGGAAAAGATAAAGAGATATAATATTTACAAGAAAAGTAGCGGCTTGATCGACGTCTATGCGTCAGGGACAAGCTTCCCATCAAATTTTCTTATAAATTGGCAAACAAGGTCTTTTTGAGTCAAATTCCCGAGACTTAACAGTTGTCATTCTTTTTGAAATTGTGTATGTAATTTGCAAAAGACTATGTGAACATATCCACGGGGATGCGTCTCAAGAGTCGAAGATATATCATCTAAAGACTCCTTACTTAAGCCATCCCTAATGAATTTAATTTTCTCTTCGCGATTATCAGACACCATTTCCTAAAGAACGATAACAAGTATTGCGATTTCATCGTGCACATTTGTAACAACACCCATTTGCTTAGCTCTATGTTTCTTTGCATAGGTGCTTCTTCCAAAACCAGGCAGATGTGAAATAAAGAGTCAGAAGACTCACCTGCCAATCAGACTCGTGCTTCAATTACCCAACGAATATCTTAGGAACCCATGGATTGTCAATAACCTCATCCGTTCCAAGCGAGCTTTGTAGACTTTCATCAGAGATTTTTTAGGGAGAGAAGGAAATTACTTGTGAAGATTGGCGAGAGCTTCTTCCATCTTGAAATGACTTAATCTACAAAACTAAACACACAAAATTAAATCACACCAAATCACAAATATACACAAATGCATGGGTTGCCTCCCTGCGAGCGCTAAGTTTAAAGTCGTCAGCTAGACGTGACTTCTTGAACTTTAGGCTGGATCTGAAAGCGTGACACTTTCTTTTTGTCGCTCAAATGATTCTCCCTAGTAGTGTTGGACACGTTGACTGTTAACTTTTAATGTGTTGTTGGTATTGGGATCCAGTAACTCAACAGCTCCATAAGGTAAAACCTGAGTGATCACAAATGGACCTGACCACCTTGATTTCAATTTTCCAGGGAAAAGTTTCAACCTCGAGTTGTACAACAACACCTGCTGCCTTGGTTCCACTGTCTGTGCATTTTTATTTTTCGGTCATGCCATTTCTTTGTCTTTATTTGTATAATATGGCATTCTCATAAGCCTGTAGACGAAACTCCTCCAATTCATTGAGTTGGTGAAGTCTTTTCTCTCTCCTGCAGCTGTGAATCAAAATTCAACTTCTTCTTCAGTGCCCAGTACGCCTTGTGCTCAAGCTCAACTGGTAGATGGCACACTTTCCCAAACACCAATCGATATGGGGACATACCAATAGGTGTCTTGTAAGCTGTACGGTAGGCCCATAATGCTTCATCTAGTTTTGTTGACCAGTCCCTCCTTGTTGATACACCGTTTCTTTCCAGAATTCTTTTAATTTCCCTGTTTGAAACCTCAACCTGTCCATTTGACTGTGGATGGTAAGCTGTGGCAACCTTGTGAGTAACTCCGTATTTGGATAAGAGTGCATCGAAGTATCTTTTGCAGAAATGAGAGCCACCATCACTGATAATTGCCCGAGGTGTTCCAAACCGAGTGAAAATATTCTTTTTCAGGAATTTGATCACGAATTTTGAATCATTGGATGGCAGTGCAATTGCTTCGACCCATTTGGAGACGTAGTCTACAGCAACCAGGATGTACAGGTTTCCGAATGATGGAAACAAGGGTCCCATGAAATCAATACCCCATATATCGAATATTTCCACTTCTAGAATGTTTGCAACGGTCCTTCGTTTCTCTGGAAATATTCCCATTCTCTGGCACTGTCCCATTGAAAAGCAAAAAAGATATGCATCTTTAAAAAGAGTGGGCCAGAACAAACCTGATTGTAGGACTTTGGCTGCAGTTTTGTTTCCGCTGAAGTGTCCGCCATATGGTGATGAATGACAGTGCTGCAAACACTGTTGATTTCCTCTTGTGGAACACATCGTCTAGTAGTTGATCAGCCCACAGCATTTGAACAGGTACGGTTCATCCCAGACCTAGTGCTTGACTTCTTTGAAGAACTTCTTCCGTTGCTGAGTTGTCCATTCCAACGGCCATTTTCTGACACAATGTAGTTGACATAGTCAGCATACCAAGGGACTTCTTGTTGTTCATGGCAAAAAGCTGTTCATCTGGAAAATTTTCTTTGATTGACAGATCTTTGTCAGCTGTTTCTCCATTCTCGAGCCTCGATAAATGATCTGCCACCTGATTCTCGTTCCTTTCCTATCTCTAATCTCCACGTCAATTCTTGCAGAAGAAGTATCCAACGGATCAATCTGGGTTTGGCATCTTTCTTCGTGATCAGATATTTGATTGCTTGAATGATCTGTGTAGACCACCACTTTGGGACCTAGAGATAGGAACGAAATTTGTCAAAAGCACACAACTGCGAGCAACTCCTTTCGGTGGTTGTGTAGTTGAGTTGAGCTTCATTCAAAGTTCTGCTGGAGTAGTAAATGGTGTGGAAAATCTTTGCTTTACGTTGTCCCAAAACTGCACCTACAGCAAAATCACTAGCATCGCACATCACTTCAAATGGAAGGGTCCAGTCTGGTGCTACAATGATGGGGGCAGAACCAGCTTATTTTTTAAGATTTCAAAAGCTTCTGGCATTCTTTGGTGAAGTTGAAAGACATCCTTCTCCAAAAGATTGCAAAGCGGTTTTGCAATTTTGGAAAAGTCTTGATAAATCTCCTGTAAAAACCTACATGTCCAAGAAAACTTCGAATACCTTTAACTGATGTTGGTGGAGGTAGTTTTTCAATTGTCTCTCTTTGCTTTGTCTACCTCATCCCCTTTTGTGAGATCCGGTGTCCACGAACAATGCCTTCTTGCACCATGAAGTGGCATTTCTCCCAGTTGAGTACCAGGTTTGTATCTTCACACCTTTGTACACATGTTCCAAATTTTTCAAACAATGATCAAAAGAATCTCAAAATACAGAAAAGTCATCCATGAAAACCTCCATACTGCTCCAGCATGTCTGAGAGAATATGGCCATCATGCAACGCTGAAAATGTGGCAGGGGCATTACATTATCCAATGGCATCCTGCGGAAAGCAAAAGTACCATAGGGACATGTAAATGTAGTTTTCTTCTGGTCTTCTGGTACGATGGCAATCTGATTGTACCCTCAATATCCGTCTAGAAAGCAATAGAAACCATGTCCTGCCAGTCTGTCTAACATCTGGTCAATGAATGATAGCGGAAAATCGTCATCCTCGTGGCTTTGTTCAGTTTCCTGTAATCCATGCATACTCTCCATCCAGTTACTGTTCTTGTTGGGATTAGCTCATTCTTTTCATTGGTAATCACAGTAATTCCTCCTTTCTTTGGTACACAATGCATAGACTCACCCAACTACTGAGATGAGATGGGGTAAATGATGCCAGCATCTAACCATTTGATGATTTCTTTCTTCACGACTTCCTTCATGATTGGATTGAGTCTCGTTGATGCTCCACTGTGGGTTTGTACTCATGGTTCATCAGGATCTTGTGTATGCAAAATGATGGACTAATGCCTCGAATGTCTGCTATAGTCCAGCCAATGGCTTTTTTGTGCTCTCGTAACACTCTCAGCAACTTTTTCCTGCTCCAATGTTGGTGAAGAAGAAGAAATAATAACAAGTAATTCAAAAGACTTTCCAAGAAATGCATACCTGAGATGGTTCGGAAGTAACTTCAGCTCCAACTGTGGTGGTTCTTCAATCGAAGGCTTGATTCGAACTTTCTTTGGCAGTTCCAAACTTTCAACTGGTGGTATTGCTTTGAATTAGAATGGTTTGTCAAGGTAGTTGATACATTCCAGGATTTCAGCATCTAGCTCGATGTCAGTCATGTTGGTGATGCCAAGCTTCAAATGTATCTGTGGGATTTGGCTCAGTATTTTAACGATACATTCAACAACATCAACTATGAAGCATTCTTCTTCCTTTTCATCACTCGGGAATTTCATGGCTTTGAAAACATTAAAGGTCACTTCTTGGTCATGTACTTTCATGGTCAGTTCTCCTTTTGCACATCAATCGCAGTTTTACCTGTAGCCAAGAATGGTCTCCCAAGAATGATAGGTATTTCTTTGTCTTCTTCCATGTCAAGGATGATGTAATCTGCTGGAAGAATTAGTTTGTCTACTTTCACCAGCACATCTTGAACAACACCTCTTGGAAATGCGAGTGTTCGGTCAGGAAGTTGCAATGAAACTGAGGTAGGCATTGCTTCTCCAATCTGTAGTTTCCTGTAAATAGAAAAGGCATTAGTTAACACTGGCTCCAAAATCACATAAAGCCTTACCGATATAATGTTCTCCAATGGTGCATGGGAACTGTGAAATTGCCAGGATCTTTCAACTTCGGGGGAAGTTTCCTCTGAATAATGGCATGCATTCTTCTGTTAATGCTACTATTTCGTAGTCTCCCAATCTCCGTTTTCGTGAAAGAATGTCTTTCATGAATTTGACATAACTGGGTATTTCTTCCAAGGCTTCTGCAAATGGGATGTTGATGTGCACCTTTTTTAAAACCTCCAGGAATCGAGCAAACTGCTTGTCCAGTTTGTTTTCTGAAGACGCTGAGGAAAAGGTGGAGGTGGAGTGATCTGTTCTTTTTCCTTTGCTTTTTTTTTTTTTGCCTTTGCCCTTTTTCCTCCATCTATTGTTCAGCTTCTTTTGGAACTTCTTCTTGGGACATCTTGATTCCAACATCTTTGTTGATTTCAGTACCGCTTTTCAAAGTAATGGCTTGACATTGCTCCTTCCATTGGTTCATTGGATTGGGTTCTGTGTTGCTGGGAAGATTACCTGGTGGTCTGTTACTCTGACCATTGGCCAGTTGTCCGATTTGATTCTCCAGTGCTTTGATGGAAGCTGATTGGCTCTGACAGATAACATCGTACTTTTTTAACTGAGCCAGCACTTCTGCTATTCCTGGTTCATTTACTTGCTCCCGGCCTTTGTTTGTTGTTGGAATCCAGGTGGTGGATAGTTCCGCTGTTGGCCTGAATTGTTGCTCCATGAAAAATTAGGATGATTTCTCCACCCTGGGTTGTAGATGTTGGAATATGGATTGTTCCCTTGTCTGTTGAAATGTTGACCAAATTCACCGTTTCATCAAGTTGGTTCGACTCTGGTGTTCCTCCATATGGTGAACTTGTGGATCAGTGGTAAGAGTCCCATAAATTGCATATCTGATCTAGCTTGGTGTTGACTGCTGTATTGGCTCCACTTTCATAAATTCCTGCAATTCTTTGGATCATGCTCCTTTCTGTTGGCCACAAGGAATTGTTGTTGGCCATTTCTTCGATTAGTTCCCAGGCTTGATCTTCTCCTTTTGCCATTAAAGCTCCTCCAGTATCAGCATCTATTGTGGTTCTCATTATTCCAGAAAGTCCATTATAGAATGTTTGGACTTGAAGCCATTTTGGAATCTCATGGTGAGGACATTTCCGGAGTAAATCTTTGTACCTTTCCCAAGCTTCGTAGAGAGATTCTGAATCTTGTTGTACAAAGGATGTGATGTCATTCCACAGTTTTCCGGTTCTGGCTAGTGGAAAGTACTTTGCAAGAAATTTGGTGGCCAAAGTGTTCCAAGTTGTGATGGAACCTACTGGTAGTGAATGTAGCCAAGCTTTTGCTCTGTCCTTCAGGGAATATGGAAAAACTCACAGTCTCATTGCTTCTTCAGCTTCTCGGTTGTAATTGAAAGTGCCGCGAAACTTCTAAGAAGTTGCTGATGTGGTCAGGGATCTTCAGTTGCATTCCCCCAAACTGAACTGACTGCTGAATCATCTGAATGCTGTTTTGATGTCACCCGCATTTGCTGGTAAGGGAGGGAGTACAATACAGGAATAAGTCTGTCAACCACCGGAATGGTTCTGTCTCGAATGGGAATTGGTGGTGCAACGTTCAAAGGTTCAGGTTCCATGTGAATAAAGCTTCTTGGCCTTCTCGCCTTTCCCTTCTCAACTGTCTGATGGTTCTTTCAATTTCTGGATCAAGCGGTCGTAGTTCAAAACTTCTGGTTCGTCTCATGAAGTTTCTGAAAACCTGAAACATAATAAAACAAAAACTATAAGTAAAAAAAAATTAGATACATGTAACGTATCTAACCCCTAAACTAATAGTAAAAGATAAATAAGTCCCCGGCAACGGCGCCAAAAACTTGACCGGCGTAAACACACACGTATAACGCAAGCGCACGTATCGTTCAAGTAGTACAAAAATATCGATCCCACGAGGACTTAATATCTAATCTATTAATTTTATGAGGTCAAATGATTACTAGTATTTAACAGGTTGATGATTGATTTGAAATGGTGACGATTCTAAATTAAAAAAAAAGTAAATAAAATTGTCGAAAATAGGTTTTAAGAAAATTCAATATTAAAAACTATCTAGGGTTGTGATTTCTTCCAATATCATTTTAAAGATGAAGTGGTTATCTTAAAGTTGGGTAATATATTGATTTATTAACCTGGAACACTAAATTATGTGTAAGCCTCTGTCGATGGTCAGAGACAAATACCTAGTTTAACCCAATTGAACCATATGTCTATGTCAACCAAATTATCTAGATTCATTAAGTTTAAGTTCCAATTATGGCTACCCCCGCCCGACAGGTATATTCCTATCCTATAAGGAAATCTATTAAAGGGTTATCTATCCTCAAGGAAGATCGTGGGCTATTGAGTCTAAGGTCTTAAACTTAAAATCCCTATGTCTAGTTCATTTTAAGTTTTCATGATCAAATTTAATAATGGCCAGTTAATTAAAAAGCATTAGATTAAGACTCAATAAATAAATCTTTATATTACCCAAACTATAATCTAACCCCTTATAAACCGGTGATATTAGAATTCATCACAACCCTAGATAACTTATTTAGTTACAACACATAACTAGGGCTGGTAAAAATTGAAAATAAAAGACATGAAGTAAAAATGCGGTAAAGTAAATACTGAAAAGTAAATTACAATAAAATAAAATGCTAAGGTAAAAGGAATTACTTTTACTACTACTAATTTAGATATCTCCCATAAAATAATATATAAACTTGTGATAATATTACCAACCGACCAATCTGGCGGTATCCTGATTAAGTCAAATTAAGTCCAACCAGCCATTAAGGCTTGTAATATTTGTCCATAAACCAGCCATAAAGGCGGAAACAAAATTAAATTACCAACCGACCAATCTGGCGGTATCCTTGATTAGTCAGGTTTAAACCAGATTAAAATTAAATTACCATCCGACCAATATAGCGGTATCCTTTTTAAGTCAAATTTTAAATAGTGAATATATTATTTTTAAAGGAGATTAATCTAAATAGCAATAGTAAAATAATTACATTTCACCCTAACTGGGGAAGTTACCTCCTCATGGTGAATAGTAAGAACTGTAAAAAGTAAAGAAAGTAAATTACTATTATTACAGAACGTAATTAAAATTATTACAAAACTAAAAACTAAAAATTAAAAGAAACTTAGAGAGAGAAGAACTCATTATTTACATCAAAGAAGGGAGAGAGAATGGTGCATCTAAACTGAAATTTGAAGCTCTATTATAGGCCCTGGTAGGCTTCCAGTGTCGCGACACCAGGGCCTTTGGCGTCGCTACCCCAGCTTCTGTCAACGTGGCACGCTCTAGTTCGTCGGTTTGCACTGGATAAGCTGATAAGGTGACACATGGCGAGGTGGTTGGGCTTCAATTATTGTGACACGTGGCGGCTTCTGATTGGTCGATGAGATTATTATCCACCACGTGTCAGATAAGGATTAGATACTCAATGATTGATGCTGATGTGGCGGTGACGTGGCGACACGTGGGAAAGAGATTGTCGGCCCCGTAGGATTGCGACACGTGGCACTTCCTGATTGGCTGATGATGACGTGGCGGTGAGGTGGCAGTTTGACTTGGTCAACCTGGTCATGTGGCTAATGACATGGCAATAATATGGAGTGACACGTGGCACACGTGACGATGATGACTGTCGGCACTGTAGGATGCTGACACGTGGCACAGCACATGTTAGCAGATCGGCTGTGATGGTGACACGTGGCACGGCGCATGTTAGCAAAGTCAAACTTTTCTCAATTTTTGATTTGTAGACCCGGCGCACATTGGCACTGTTCGGCGGACGTTAGGCGTCGCGACGCGGGAATTTACCAAAATGCCCTTTTCGTCCAATTTTCACTGTTTTGGCCCAAATCACCTCCAAAATGTCCTGAAACTTTATATATCTACAAAATAACACAAAACACATCAAAATATTCACAAAACTCAAGAAACTATGCAAAATATTAGGTTAAATGAGTGGGAAATTGTGATAGATTTACCACTCAGCACAAACTCCTCTCCATTGCACAACAAACAACTAGTGAACTGCCCTCCTCTCAAGCCCAAAACAACCACTGAAATCAGCCCCATTCATACCTAAAAACTGCCAGAAAACCAGCCCTTCATCACGCCCAAAACATCCACTAAAACCAGCCCCATTCACGTCCAAACACTGCCAGAAGACCAGCCCTTCATCACCCCTAAACACTGCCAGAAGACCAACCCTTTGTCACGCCCAAGCACCCATATGACAACTTAACCCTTTAGCTCATTCACGTCCCCATTTCATTCAAATCATCACGTATTAACACAGCCCTCAATCTCTCAAACACGCCACTCACACAGCAGCCCCACTGACCAACAACACACCCAACCCTCAATCTCTCAAACAGGCCACTCACGCACACACTCACTCATCACAACCCTCACACACTCACATACACACGCAAAGAGAACCCAAAAAAATCAGTAAACGACCAACTAAAGCAACCCTAAGTCGACCAAATACCTACAGCCCATACACTCACCAGTGACTCACAAACAAAGCCATTAGCTTTACAACTCGGCACCACACAAACCATGCATATGTGAACGACAAAACAGACCCTACTGCCCCCTCATGTGAACAAACACTTCACAAAAAAAACAAACCACACATGTCTCTAAATCTCTAAACTCACACAGCCAAGACCCACTCACACATGTCCAAACCGTAAACAACCCAACCGTGAGAAGCAGCTGCTGAACCGACCAAGCACTAAACAAATAAACGTAAACAACCCAACCGTGAGAAGCAGCTGCTGAACCGACCAAGCACTAAACAAATAACCGTAAACAACCCAACCGTAAAATAATTAAGGAACTCACGCCCCCATAGTGCTATACCCGACAACACTAATAATGATGTGGGCCTCGCCCCCAGAGTTCCACACCCGGCAAGACTGATACTGATAATGATGTGGACCTTGCCCTCGGGACTCATCCCCAAAACTGATATTGATGATGTGATGGTTTATTTCAACATACTATACTGCCTCTGATTAGATAGCCATGATAGCTAGACATATTTTCGTCCTCATTGAATGCTTCGCGTCGAAACCTGGGAACCTTCAAAGTACTCGATAGACTCAACTTTGATCGTCTGAATAGGTGATCTGAACTAGACTCCTAGTGTGTGTGTTTCAAGGCTCTTTCACAGTTGTAGGACACAGAAATCGGCGACGCTGTTATAGGCTCGCGGCCCAGTTAGGAGTATGGAATAGCTCGTGGGGAACTAAACTGGAGAAATAACATGGAGTCGCCACCCGATGTGAATCAGGACAAAGATTTAAGGCCGCACTCACCCATTGCAAGGGAAGACCTCAAACCGTTGGGTTCAGAATAGTCCCTTACTTATGCCACTTGTAATGATGTGATTTGTGCAATAAACTAATCAAATCTAATCAACATATATGCTAAAAGGTGACTTAGATCTAGTTCATATTCTTCAAAATAAGTCCTATGACTAAGTTCGCATGCTTTAAAAATAAGTCATTATAATGGCACGCATATAACATCACACAACGAGCATGTTAATAGCCTCCCAATTAATAGCCTCCACCAACAATATCCCACCCATAAATTCACCAACTTTGCCTATAAAAAGAACCCAAAATCCATCCATCCTTCCCCTAGCCTCTATACAACACAAAAAATCCCTTATCCTCTCTAAGGAATTCACACCCAAGTAACCTCAAGCTCCTCTCCATTGCACAACAAACAACCAGTGAACTGCCCTCCTCTCAAGCCTAAAACAACTACTGAAATCAGCCCCATTCATGCCTAAACACTGCTAGAAGACTAACCCTTCATCACGCCCAAAACAACCACTAAAACATGCCCCATTCACGTCCAAACACTACCAGAAGACCAGCCCTTCATCACGCCTAAACACTGCCAGAAGACCAGCCCTTTGTCACGCCCAAGCACCCATATGGCAACTTAACCCTTTAGCTCATTCACGTCTCCTTCTCATTCAAATCTTCACGCATTAACACAGCCCTCAATCTCTCAAACACGCCACTCAAAAAGCAGCCCCACTGACCAACAACACACTCAACCCTCAATCTCTCAAACAGGCCACTCACGCACACATCACTCATCACAACCCTCACGCACACACTCACGCAAAGATAGCCCACAAAAAATCAGTAAACGACCAACCAAAGCAACCTAAATTGACCAAATACCTAAAGCCCATGCACTCACCAATGACTCACAAACAAAGCCACTAACTTTACAACTCGGCACCACACAAACCATGCATATGTGAATGACAAAACTGACCCTACTGCCCCCTCACGTAAACAAACACTTCACAAAGAAACAAACCACACATGTCTATAATTCTCTAAACTCACACAGCCAAGACCCACTCACACATGTCCAAACCGTAAACAACCAAACCGTGAAAAGCAGCTGCTGAACCGACCAAGCACTAAACAAATAAACCGTAAACAACCCAACCGTAAAATAATTAAGGAATTCACGCCCCCAGACTGCCATACCCGGCAACACTAATAATGATGTGGGCCTCACCCCCAGAGTGCCATACCCGGCAAGACTGATACTGATAATGATGTGGGCCTCACCCTCGGGACTCATCCCCAAAACTGATATTGATGATGTGATGGTTTATTTCAACATACTATACTGCCTCTCATGAGATAGCCCTGATAGCTAGACATATTTTTCGTCCTTATTGAATGCTTCACGTCGAAACCTGAGAACCTTCAAAGTACTCGATACACTCAACTTCGATCGTCTGAATAGGTGATCTGAACTAGACTCCTAATGTGTGTGTGCCAAGGCTCTTTCACAGTTGTAGGACACAGAAATCGGCGACGCTGTTCTAGGCTCGCGGCCCAGTTAGGAGTACAGAATAGCTCGTGGGAACTAAACTGGAGAAATAACATGGAGTCGCCTCCCGATGTGAATTGGGACAAAGATTTAAGGCTGCACTCACCCCTTGCAAGGAATACCTCAAACTGTTGGGTTCGGAAAGGTCTCTTACTTATGCCACTTGTAATGATGTGATTTGTGCAATAAACTAAACGAATCTAATCAACATATATGCCGAAAGGTGACTTAGATCTAGCTAATATTCATCAAAATAAGTCATATGACTAAGTTCGCATGCTTTAAAAATAAGCCATTATAATGGCACGCATATAACATCACACAACGAGCATGTTAATAGCCTCCCAATTAATAGCCTCCACCAAGAATAGCCCACCCCATATATTCACCAACTTTGCCTATAAAAAGAACCCAAAATCCAACCATCATTCCCCTAGCACATATACAACACAAAAACTCCCTTCTCATCTCTAAGGAATTCACGCCCTAGCAACCTCAAGCTCCTCTCCATTGCACAACAAACAACCAGTGAACTGCCCTCCTCTCAAGCCCAAAACAACCACTGAAATCAGCCTCATTCATGCCTAAACACTGCCAGAAGACCAGCCCTTCATCATGCCCAAAATAGCCACTGAAACCAGCCCCATTCACGTCCAAACACTGCTAGAAGACCAGCCCTTCATTATGCCTAAACACTGTCAAAAGACCAGCCCTTTGTCACGCCCAAGCACCCATATGGCAACTTAACCCTTTAGCTCATTAACGTCTCCCTCTCATTCAAATCATCACGCATTAACACAGCCCTCAATCTCTCAAACATACCACTCACACAGCAGCCCCACTGACCAACAACACACTCAACCCTCAATCTCTCAAACATGCCACTCACGCACACACTCACTCATCACAACCCTCACCACACACACTCACGCAAAGACAGCCCACAAACAAACATTAAACGACCAACTAAAGCAACCCTAAATCGACCCAAATACCTACAGCCCACGCACTCACCAGTCACTCATAAACAAAGCCACTAGCTCTACAACTCGGCACCACACAAACCATGCATATGTGAACGACAAAACTGACCATACTGCCCCCTTACGTGAACAAACACTTCACAAAGAAACAAACCACACATGTCTCTCATTCTCTAAACTCACACAGCCAAGACCCACTCACACATGTCCAAACCGTAAATAACCCAAAAGTGAGAAGCAGCTGCTGAACCGACCAAACACTAAACAAATAAACCCTAAATAAAACCAACACAAAGACTGCCAACTGAGTGAACAAGAACCATGAAACCAGTCCAAGAAATCAACCGAAAATAGCCCTTGTAGTCCCCAAAATAATCCTAAAACTCACCTTTAAACCGAGACAAAAACAGTCCCCAAGAACCCCAAGACAGCCCTAAAATAACTCTAAAACAGTCCAAAGAAAACAGCAGCAAAGTCATTCCAAAATAGTGAAGAAATCGAGACAAAATAGCGGAACAGCGAGGGGAAAATATCGAACCAGTGAACCAGAAAAATTACGGAGCATTAACCTTCCAGTGACGTCCAACGCACTCCCGAGAAGTGACATAAAAGGTAAGACCTGAGGGCACCCTTTGTCATATTTTATTTTGTCGTCCTGGAAACGACATGCTTGGTTGGACGTGGAATACGTCCAACCGGGTATACGAAGTCCTACAATGAAAACGGCCAAATTCTTTGGTCACATATTTATTGTTCCACATTTATTTCGTATTATTAGTCTTTTATTATTTCGCATTTAATTTACGTTTATTGTTGCTTTATATTTCCACATTTATCAATTTAATGAGTTCATGAGATTGAGTGTTTGCCGTTATTTCGATTTACATTTTTGCATGCGAACTTAGATATATGCTGTATGTGAACTTAGACATAGGTTATTCTTGCACGTGCAAGTTATGTAGACTTGGTTATATTATCGCATAAATCCCTTCATTACAAGTGGCGTAAGTAATAGACCATTCCGAACCCGACCATTGAGGTCTTCCCTTGCGAGGGGTGAGTGCGGCCTTAATCATTTCCCAGTTCACACTGGGTGGCGACTCATTTATTCTCTGGTTTAGTCCCCCGCGGGCTACTCCGTACTCCCGACCGGGCCGCGAGCCTGGAAAACGTCACCGATTTCTGTGTCCTACACCTTGGATAACTAATTACGAATAGGCACTTATCTAATTTGGGTTCTAGTTTGGTATCATCCAAACGCATGCCCAGCATTCCAAATTTTCAGGATGAGAAACCCGGTTTCTTTCCTGTTCATATCTAAAATGAAGTATGTCTAACAGTTTTTATGGAACCTTATTCAAAATAAATACTGCACTATTTAATGCGTATCCTCTGAAGAAAATTGGTATCTCAGAGCGACTCAAATTTTTAAGTATTTTCCATCATGGTCTGACCATAATGTTCTAATACTTTTACCGGTCTGTTTTCTTACTTCGTGTCGAAACTCTTTGAATTACCCAAAAGTTTTGTTACTTGTGTTTCATAAAATACACATAACCGTAACGCAATGCCACATCCGTAAAGGTTACAAAGTATTCATATCCACCTCTAGCCTAGCTAGACATGGGCTCACTTATGTCACTATGAATGATGGCACTTGCACTTTTACCTAGTAAAAGGTGTTTTAGGCACTTTGCCTAATAAACTAGATTCATAGACATCATTTGAATTAGGATCAAATCTGTCCTAGTATCCAATTTTCGAAAGTGTGGATATATGAGTCTTGTTAATGCATCCCAGACGACAATTCCACAAATAAGTCTCATCTGATTAATTCAGTTTGAGCTACTTGTTTGTCATGTTATATGTATGAGATTAATTTGTATTCTAAATATAAATACTGTTATTCACATCTAATGTGTTTATCTCTATATCATCTTTATAAACAAAACACTTTGTGTTCTGGAATACAAAGTATACCCGCAACGGTTAAACTAGATACAGAGATAATGTTCGTAGTCAAACTAGATACACTATAACAGTCTCCTAGTTTAAGTACATGCCCAAATGGCAGTTCCAAAACTTAGGTTTCTACGGCCAAAACAGTGACTCTCGTCCTGTTTCCAACTTGTAGGTTGATCTCATCTGAAGCCAGTTTCCTGCTTATCAGCAGATCCCGCACATCAGTACATATATTCATGTACCACAACTAGAATCAAAAATCCAATTTTAAAACCAGTAGTGAACACGTTTATAACAAATATTCTTGAAGCTGAAACTTTATCCCGCCCTCACTTCCTTCATGTATGCCTTGTCCATAAGGAAGTCACACTTCTAGTGACCCTGTTTGCCACAGTTTAGGCATACAACTTGGGATATGTCCTTTTAGGAAGCTATGGTTGTGCATAACGGATTGAGCACAAAAGTTATCATCACAATGAGTTTCCTAAGCTCATGCTCTACTATTCGCTCAACTCGGGATCATGCTCGAGAGGTTCTACTCCCAATCTGAAAATTAAAGCTGTTAAAGACATTTTCCCCAGGATTATGTTCTTTAACGCTAATCTTTCAGTCAACTTGATTGCTATAGTCCAACTATCCATCAACAATTTTAGGTACAATTAAATATAATGATTACTATAATCCAATTATATAACCAACTACAAATGAAGTAGTTTGAATATAGTTCAACTGTTTAATTAAAACAACAATTAAATATTAGTCCAACTAATATTTTTAAAAATTAATGACGAAAAATAAAAATGAGCGTGTATTGGCAAGTATCTAAACGAAATTGCAAATTTAATACTTGCCTCCCACTATTTTTCGGCGAGCTCTAACCCTCTGTGGAGTTCTCAGGAAACCTAGTTTCCTAGTGGGCTAGGATCCCGTTAAAAGAACACACACCTTGACTTTGGCCAACAAGTTGTATAAAATTTAACTAGGTAGATCTCTAAGATCAATTGGATCTCATCCAATTCCTAGATCCAGTAGGTGGACCTCCAAGTCCGAAACAAATATATATAATATATATGCCATTATATCCAATATATTTTCCTAACCTTTTCCTCTGAATCAACTAAGCCTTGGCTTTGGCACAACAGCTTAATGATTCCAGTTAAGCGGGACCCATTGACTTTGGAAAGCATCGTAATCGATGTCGATGGACAAGAAGTGATCTTGACTTTGGCCAACAAATCACAACTGGATAAGACATGCGATATGGAACAAAGTCTTCATGATTCAAACATATACATGATGGACAAATGTCTTGAATTTAGCCAACAAACCAGTGCCAATCTTGGATCTTGAGAATGAATCACTCAATGGAAGGAAAACGCTTAATATTTGTTGAGGGTTTTTCGCGTAAATTGGCAACCAATTTATTATCTTTGATTAGGTCTCATCATACACCCTTAAGAATGCATTCTAAAAGCATAATAAGGCGCGAAATAAATTAATAATGATATGCTGATGGATATATAATACAATTTGTTCCTAGAACAAATCTATCCCATTCATCTCTCCCGCTAGCATTATTTTTACTTCTACCCAATTACATAATACTTCTAAAGAAAACTCATTTGCATTGAGGGGAATTGGTGAGAAGAGAAATACAATGAGAAGAGAGGTAATAGGCTGGACACACAGGTCCAATTTAATAAATTCTATATTTATTACAACAATTTCCAAAATTGCCCTCACCCTTCTAATATCCATCTGATATACATTATTCATACATACATCCAAGTATTCACACAAAGCATGTTATTCAATTAATCTAATCCAATTAATTAATCTTTGAATTAATGACCATCCAATATTCATACAACGATTTGATTTGCTCGAGTCAAACTCGTTTAAGAATAAATACTCAAAGTAAGTATTCTTGAATTATATCGAACTAAAATTTCAAATCCAATTTAAATTATATCCAATATTAATTCATATTTAATTCCAAATAAATAATTACACTTATTTATGTGCCTTAAAGACTTGGATTCCAAATCCAATCTTTATGGGTCTCAAGGCCCAATTAGTATCCAATACTATTTAATTAAAGTCCAATGGGCTTTTAATTAATTCTTTAGGCTTGGGCTTTCGGCCAAAATGGATCTAACCCATAATGCCTAGGCCCATTAGGAATCACCATATGCCATAAAATCAATTTTGGCCCATTATGCTCAATTAAATTATTAAAGGCCCAATAGTCATATTTTGGACTTTATGGAAATGGTTTAGGCCCAAATATAATTCAAGACTAAAATTTGGCCCAACCAAGTCCATTAGCCCAAATACAACAATTAAATTAATACAACATTCCTAATTATATATTAATTCAATTAACATTCCAAATTAATTGTTTTGTTTTGTTTTGTTTTAATTCGGGTTTTTGGGAAACACTTTAGGGATATTTTGGGGCTGAGTTGAGATTTTTTTTGAGTGGAAAAATCAGACCTTATACATCCTTGCAGTTCACGCAAATAGGGGACTGATTTGTGTGCAGTTCCGTTGTGTAACGGGTCCAAAATAGTCCAGTTTTTCACTGCAGTTCGGGGCTGTTCGGGGACTGTTTCAGGGGTATTCCGGGGCTGAAATCTTATCTGAAACAGAAGAAAAATTTTAGTATACCTGCTGGTCAGATTCGGCAAAAAGGGGAAAGCAGAAAAATTTTTCAAGTCTGATCCGTGTGACTAATCGCTTCCGCTGTGCGAGGAAAGCGTTCCTACAATTGGCATCAAGAGCGAGGTTGAAAAGTGTTATTAATCCTTTTCTTTTTCATTTAAATTTTCTGGTTTTAATATATTTATATGAGTTATAAATATTATATGCATGTTTAGATGAGTGGGCACATTGTGATATTCATATGATGAATGTTTTTGTTATTTCATGTGATGAATGGATTTTGCATTGGTCGTAAATTTTTCCGGCCTTTATTTTTGTAGTTGGTTTTGTTTTTGGGATGTAAGACCATTGTTTACATTTGTTGTAATTTTATTTTTCATGTAAAATTTCAATTTTTGTAATTTGGAGCACCGAAGTCGCAAAAGGAGCCAACACCACTTTGAAGCGGGATTTGATGACCAAGAAATGTCTTGGTGAATCTTATGTACTAATTAGATTAGTATAGGAAAAATAAGAGTCCGGTCAATGCAAAATATTTTTATGTTATGTGTGTTTATTTCGAATTGTTTGAATAACATGTCATATAGCTTAGGATGCCCACTCTTACATTTTATATGCCATAACATGTCATAGATGCATTATCATTGTACACATTAAAATATGATTTTATGTATTTAAAATGTTTAATTAAATATGATATGCATAGAAATCATTAATTAGATTAATTGGATTTATGGTTTAAAATTTGAATTCTAATATATTGGGCTTAATTGGTGCATAATAAATTCCATTGGTATATAGGATGGAAACCGGATATAAATTCCATAGCCGAATCCGAATGGACAGTAATATAGTCTGCACTCGGGATACAATTTCACGTACCATTGGATTTTATAATGTACTAAGATTTATTAAAATGTTTAATTAAAATTTTGACTTTTAGAATTCCATAAATTTTAAACTTATTAGTGTCTAGTATTTTAAGATTTAAAATATAATAGCTCACTAATACCACTCTAATTAAATTAGTTTAATTGAGTAAAACTATTAGTATAGACTAATGAAATATTAGTGATACGATTTTAATAGTTAAAATTGATTAGCTCACTTATGTCAAACTAGGTAAATAAAAAACTATGATTTAGCCGCCATAAATTTATCCACACTAGTTAAAATAAAATATTAGATATTTTAGATAGAAACCTTAATTTTTAAAATAGTGAGTGGGAGAGGGATATACGACAATATATCTCGTGATCTCCGTTGTTAGTCCAAAAACATGAGATTCAAAAGGTGCCTCGAGACGGCTTTGTTTTCGTCCCCCTACGGATGGTGTCCATTTGAGTCAATATCATGTTTGGGTTTCGAGAGGATAGGGATTCTAGATGTATCTTGTGAACTGACCTACCCTACGGAGGCACTTCACTCGTTAAGTCAAAAAATCCCGAAACGACGGGTTACACTCACAAATGAATAATTAACTGTTAATAAAATTCCTTGATCGAATGAAACAGTAGTTGGTTAATATAGGAATAAGAGTTGTTCCCGTATATAATAAATTGACTAGATTGTCTCGATCTATCATGCAAGTACTTAACCTACCCTACAGCAGCACTTACTTATGGGATGACAGATTTTCGTGGGATAGTAATTCTCTTAGGTTTCTCATTCATTATTCATGGTTCATGCATCATGTTTAATTTTATGCTAAAATTATTTGATGATTTTAATATGCGAGGAATGGATGTTTATTTTATTTTTCAGCCATAGTTTCTCCAATTAATTCCATACTCTTAAACGACAAACTAACGGGAGAAAACTATGTTAAGTGGAAAAGTAACATGAATGGTATCCTGGTCTGTGAAATGCTGGCCAAGCTGTGCGCGATACCTACCAAAAATGGGTCGCAGCAAATGAGAAAGCCCGCTGCTACTTGCTAGCAGGGATGTCTGAGGTTCTTGCTGCAAAGCATGAACCTATGGCTCTAGCATCTCAGATGATGGAGTCATTACAGGGCATGTTTGGGCAGCCATCGGAGTGTCAACGCCATGAGGCCATGGTCTCAGCGATGACTGCTAGGATGAAGGATGGGACATCAGTCCGAGAGCACGTCTTAAGGATGATGACCTATCTCAACACTGTTGAAACCCATGGAGCTCATATTGATGAGCGTAGTCAGGTGACCATGATTATGGAAACTCTTCCGAAGAGTTTCCTGTAGTTTAAAAGCAATTATGTTATGAACAAGTTGACTTTTACTTTGACCCAACTGCTTAATGAGATCACCCATTACGAGTCCATGATTGTGGATCCTTGTAAGTCCAGTGCAGAGGCAAATGTTGCCGAATCTTCTAAATCTGCAAAGATGAAGAAGGAAAGCACTGGGAAGGCTAAAGGAAAGCCCATGAAGAAGAATAAAAACAAGAAAGGCTCCAAGGATGCCAAGCCCAAAGGATAATGTTTCCACTGCAACAAGAATGGGCATTGGAAAAGGAATTGTCCTAAATACCTTGCTGAGCTGAAGGAGAAAAAGGAAACAGGTAAATATGATTTACAAGTTATTGAGTCTCTATTAGTGGAGGATGATAAATCCGTTTGGATTGTTGATTCTGGAGCCACTAACCATGTTTGTTCTTCTTTGCAGCTACTTGATTCATGGAGGGACCTTGCTGAAGGTGACAACACCATGAGGGTCGGGATATGGGATGCCATTTCAGCAAGAGCAGTGGGATTTTCTAGTTTAAATTTCATGAATAATAGTTATTTAAATTTGAACAATGTGTTATTCATTCCTGGTTTTCGCAGGAATTTGATTTCTGTGTCTAAACTTTTGGATGATGGTTATTCAGATTCTTTTATAGCAACTTGGTTATTATTGGTAGAAATGGATTAACTATATGCACAGGAAACTCAGAAAATAACTTATATGTGTTAAGACCGTTAACACATAGGTCACTGCTCAATATTGAAATGTTTAAGGTTGAGAAACCTAAAACTAAACGGTCAAATATTTCTCACGATGACACATATCTATGGCATCTTAGACTTGGTCATATCAACCTTGACCGGATAAATGTTGGAAAATCTCTAAGTCCCGAGGATCTATTAAAGAATAGAAACATAAGTGTGAATACACGAGGAAGTTTCGGAATACTTACATCGAGCGGTTGAGCCATAAGGTGATGAAAAAATATATTTTTCTCCCTCCAAGAAGCTCACGGCAGTGAGGTATTTTGCTCCTCCAAGAATTCGGCCATAGATGATCCTTGAAGCTCCAAGCTTCTCAAATGGTATTCCAAGATCACAATTGGGTTTCCCTATCACCTTTGTATGTCTCCATTGTGTGCTAGCACCTTGGAATTTTGCCACAAAATTCACTATTTACTTTTCTTTGTTTCACGGCAGTAAGCAAACCAGTGAAGAGAAAAATAGCCCCTCATGGGCATGAGAGAGAGGAAGAGAATGGTGAGAGAGAGAGATGTTTTGGTTGTTTAAAAAATGTGTATCTAATACACCTTTTTCCAAAAAGTCAATCACAATTTTTGGAGCCAAAAGCAATTAATGCTTTCCAACCACTTCTATCAACTATTCATATCAATCATAAGTGACATGTTGTCAATCACTAAAAGTGACTAGACATCACATCAATCAAAATGACTAATGATTTGACGCTAGATGTGACTTATGGCCGCACTTGAATTCGAAATGCGAGTGCATCCGCAAACACTCCCGAGCTCGGGTTCGGTAATTCTAAATTAACGAATTTTCCATTGCGACGAAATTAAATCTAATTTAATTAAATAACTTTGCCTAGCAAAATTACTATTCACGTCGCTAACGAATTAATTCTAAATTAACTCGTTCGTCCGAATTAAAATTTAATTTCAATTCCGCGTCGAAATCCAATTTCGTATAATATATCGAATATATTATTTCATCGATTAATTCCAAATTAATTGTTTTCTCTCTTTTATTGATATTTTATCCCAGATAAAATATCTCCGCAATTAATCCCATATTAATTTTCTCTCTTATTTAATTAATCCCATATTAATAAACTGCGAGTCATACATCATCGGTGAATCTTCGGGAAGCGACCCATGAGATCCACAGATATGTTGGCAGTAAATACGGTTGTCGGACTATCCAAACACGTGAGTACCGAGTACTACATTTGTACCAATTTACAAGACAAGGTTGGCATCTAGCAAAGCGTCATGCCTACCCAATTCTCCAGAAACATGCTTACAGGAATAAGCGATCTATATCAGGCGTAGTATACATAGTATTGCGTATCTCGATCCAGTATCGGATGTCACGTGCTAGGCCTGGGGCTGGAATTGTGTCTGCCCCGTACGAAGCACATATCAGATCTCTCGTAACTAGTCTCTATAATCGGATAAACATGACCTAGTCATAATATCCCGATAGCTGCAACATATAAGAGAACGAGTTTCGTATCCTACGTGACCATCATCTCCATTAAGACTGGAGTGATACTTCTGTCTCGACATCACACCCAACACACTACGATTCTCAATATACCAGCAGAGGCGTACACAGAACCTGTTAAAGCCGTGGATGACCTAAAACCAAAGTACATTGATTGTCGCAAGTATTAGCGGTGCAAGTCTCAAGTTAAGACCAAATACACCTACCCTGATTTCGGACTTCCACAGACACATAGTCATACTACCAATGGAATTCCAATGGATCTATCCAGAGCGAAGCTATTTTCCGTACCATCGGTAAAACACAACCTCCTACTACACTTGCATGAGTATCCTATACCCAAATATATGAGAACTATTCTGTTATGCCCTCACAACGTGCATAAGTGTAATACTAGTCTTTTACGCATTACGATGTACAATCTCGATAATAACTCTGACTAGGGATATTTAATGATTAAACCTTCGTGGATTGATACTGTCTCATATCATATCAATCCAGGTACTAATCATAAGGACCTCCTATCATTTATACATCTTGATGATCTAATCACAAATGATAAGAGAGCAATCTCCTTTGTCACATAGTTAATTTGTACAACAACACCATGATCTGTACAAATAGTGACGCTATGGGTCATAACTGTCCAACAATCTCCCACTTGGCCTATAGCCAGTCACTCGAGTGTCTTACACCCGAACTATGTACGGTTCCCTCAAATTACTGAGAAAAGACTTTTCGTCAACGGATTTGCCTGATTATCATCTGATGCGATTTATACGATCATCACATCGCCATGATGTATGATCCGAACGAATCAGATAAATATCAAAGTATATATCTGGATCGTTAATGAGACCATTAATTCTTTAGCCTTCGCTGTAGCCCAGCTCAGCTGCTAACAGAACTATATCTAATCTAATTAGATTTATTATCGACCCAAATGGCTTCTATTGCTGCCTCAGCCGCAACAATAACCCGCATTTGTTGTTTATTCGGTAACAGTATCTTGCTTGGAAGATTTCCAGCTCACTATTCTGTTATTCAAACTTTGTAGTACTGTTGTTACGACTTATAGTAATTTTTATCGGTTCAGAAACTTGTAGCAGTGATCCCGGTCACTTCAAGTTCTCCTTCAAAATAGTATAAGACAACATCCTTTGGTCCTCTAAGATACTCAAGGATGTTCTTAACATCAATCCAATGACTATCACTTGGATTGGCCCGATTGTGAATCCATATTCTCAAAGCGTATGAGACACCAGGTCGCGTACATTATTCGATGTACGGGTTCTCGGAGAGTACAAACAACCTTTATATCTATCCCAGTAGATTTATTCCTAAAATAAAGGTTGTTTCTCCCAAGAATTCTATGGAGAATTTTCATGAAAGCCAAGCTTTCACCAATTGTATTATGGGAATATCATTTCCAAGAAATGAAATATCATCATTATTATGACATTCATTGTCAGTGCGCTCCCACTAACCTTCTTATATACAAAAGAATTATTTTCGTCTTGAATCAAATCATACACCATTATGATTACATCAAAACGATAGTTCCAAGAACCCAATGCTTGCTTCAATCCCTCTATGGATCGAATAACCTGCAAACCTTGTTTGCTAGTTTTGGTACGACAAAACCGTCAGGAAGTTGTAAACATCCTCCAAAAGGTTTTCGTTAAGGAAAGCGGTTTTGGCATTACAACTGCCACATTTCATAAATGAACATGCAGCGTCTGCAAGCATTATCCAAATGGATTTACCGTGGCAACAGGTAAAAGGTTTCATCGTAATCAACACTATGTTGATAACGATACCTTTCTGCTACAAGCCTAGCTTAGTACGTTGGTATGTTGCCTTTCATGTACGTCTTCCTTGAAGACTTATATAGTACCAATAGGCACAATGCCTTGCTGTACAAAAACTAGTATCCAAACTTAGTTGATATACATGGAATCCATTTCGGACATCATGGCACTTTGCCATAATAGGGAGTCGATACCTTGTATCACTTCCTCATACGTAGTCAGTTGGTGTTCCTCAATAAGATTGACATCTTTATGAGGTGAGATCAGAAACCAATACCCCAGGTTGTTTTCTGACTCTCTCCGACTTACACGGTTCTTTTGTATTCGAAGATTATTGGTATAGATTCATCCTTGATGAACTATTCATGTTCCATAAGGAATCGATGCCTGGAATAGTATTACTCTGATTATCATCGAGTCTTACCTTCCTCCCACTTACCACTACATTTTGGTATTCCTATTAAGAAAACCGCATGGTGAGCAACAATTACATTGTTCTATTGTGAGTTGTATAAGTACTATACTTTGGTATCCCTAGGATAACCAACAACTTGGCACTTGTCTGATTTAGGTTTTAGTTTGGTATCATCCAAACATATGCCTAGCATTCCCAAATCTTCCGGATGAGAAAACCCGGTTTCTTTCCTATTCATATCTAATATGAAGTCTGTCAAACAGATTTTTATGGAACGTTATTCAAAATACGTTTTGCACTATTTATGCGTATCCTTTGAAGGAAATGGTAGCTCAGAGGGACTCATGATTAACCTTATCATGTCCAACAAATTTCGATTATCCGTTCAGACACACCGTCAAACTGACGTGTTCCGGGAGGAGTCCTCATTGAAAGAATATTATACTCTTTCAAGTATATGAGAAACTTATTGCTTAAGTATTTTCATCATGATCCAATCATGGTGTTTAATACTTTAGCCGATCTGTTTGTCTATTTCGTGTTGAAACTCTAAAAGTTTCTGATTTGTGTTTTAAAAGAAACATATAACCATAACGCGGTGCCACATCCGTAAAGGTCATGAAATATTCATATCCACATCTAGTCTAGCTAGACATGGGCCCACCTACGTCATTATGAACCAGGGCTAACAGATCAGTGGCATTTACACTTTTACCAAGTAAATGTGTTTTTAGGCACTTTGCCTTATAAACTAGATTCGTAGTCTTATTTGAATGGAATCAAATTTGTCATAGTACCCATTTTTCAAAAGTGTGGATATACTAGTCTTGTTTAATTGTGTCCCTGACAACAATGCCACAATTAAGGTTCAACTGATAAAATCAGTTTGAGTCTTTTGTTTGTCATGTTATACGCTTGAGACTTATTTATATTCAAAATATAAATTATGTTATTAAGATCTAATGTGTTTATCTCAATATCATCTTTATAAAATAAAACACTTTAGTGTTATAGGATATAAAGGTACATCCGCAACGGATTGAACACTGATATAGAGATAATATTTCTAGTCAAACTAGTTACATTTTAACAGTTTCCTAATATAAGTACTCACCCGAAGGGTAGTTCCTAAACTTAGGTATCCACGGTTAAAACAAAGACTTTCGTCCCATTTCCAATTTGCAGATTAATCTCATCTAGAGTCAGTATCCTATTTTTCAATAGATTCTGCACACCAGTACATATTTATGTACCACATCTAGTATCTAAAATCCAATTTTAATACTAGCAGTGAACATATTTTATGACAAACATATTTAATGTCAGAGCCTTGCTCGTCTTCAATTCCTTCATGTCTACTTTGTTCAAATGGCAGTCACGCTTCTGCGATCCCGTTTGCCATAATTTAGGCAGACATTTTGGGATATGTCTTTTATCTTCCCAAAAGATTATAATGATTTTGCCTTTCCTTTTCCACATCTCAAAAGCGTTCGGCCTAGCCTTGGCCTTCTAGAATGTCGAAATAAGATGCGCCTTGCGCTTCTTACCTTATTGCAAACTCTGGCTTTGTCTAATTGAGAATAGCCATTAACTCTCCAATAGTTTACTATTGCAATTTAGTACTTCTACGATCTAAGGATAGATCTATAAAGATCCTTCAATTTCATTATCATACTTTAAAGATCTAATCCTTAGTTCAGATTAAGAAATTAAGGAGTCTATGTGGCAAACTTAATGGATTAAGCACTAAAGTTATCATCACATTAATCTTCCAAGATTATGTTCTACTATTTGCTTAACTCCGGGCTTAGGCCTAATATGTTATTTTATCAAATAAAGTAACTTATTAGTTTCCAGGACCATCCTGAAATTTTATTCCCAATTTGAAAATTAAAGTCATTTAAAATATTTTTCACCCATGATTATGTTTTAAACACTAATATTTCAATTATATTGATTCTAATAGTCCAACTATTTAATCAACGATTTCAGGTACTATTAATTATAATGATTACTATAGTCCAATTATATAATCAACTATAATTAATCTAATTTAAATTCAATTATATTGATTACTATAATCCAATTATAAAATCAACTATAATCGAAATAGTTTTAATACAGTCCAACTGTTTATTTAAAACAATATTAATTATTAGTCCAACTAATAAATTAATTTATATGACGAATAATTTGAAATGAGCGCTTATGGCAAGTTACTAAACGAATATTATAAATTTAATACTTGCCTCCCACTATTTTTTGGCGAGCCTCTAACCCTTTGTTGAGTACTCGGGAAACTGTGTTTCCTAGTGGACTAGGATACCGTTAAATGTCACAGAATCTTGACTTTGGCCAACAAATTGTATGATAATTAACTAGGTAGATCTCTAAGATCAATTGGATCCCATCCAATTCCTAGATCCAGTAGGGGACATCCATGTCTGAAACATATATCTTATATATGCCAATATATCCAATATATTGCCTAACCTTTTTCCTCTGAATCAACTAAGCCTTGGCTTTGGCACAACAAACTTAGTGATCCCAGTTAAGCGGAAACCATTGACCATGGAAAGCTTCGTAATCAATGTCAATGGTCAAGAAGTGGTCTTGACTTTGGCCAACAAACCATAACTTGGACAAGACACCAATATGGAACAAAGCTCTCGTGATTCAATCACATCCTCGATGGACAAAGGTATTGACTTTGGCCAACAAACCAATGCCAGTCTTAGATCTTGAGTAAGAATCAATCAATGGAAGGAAAAACGCTTAATATTTTGCGAGGGTTTTTCGCGTGCAAATTGGCAACCAATTTATTATCTTTGTTAAGGTCTCATCATCATACACCCTTAAACATGCATTCTAAACACATAATAAGGCGCATATAAATAAAATAATAATGATATGCGGATGGATACTCAACACATTGATCCTAGATCAAATCTCTCACTTTCCTCTCTCCCGCTAGCACAAGTATTTCCTTCTACCCGTTACACTAAACTTCTAAAGAAACCTCATTTACATTGAGGGGAATATGTGAGAAGAGAAATACAATGAGAAATGGGGTAATAGGCTGGACACGCAGGTCCAATTAATAAATTCAAAATTTATTACAACAATTTCCAAAATTGCCCCACCCATCTAATATCCATCTGATATACATAATTCATGCATCGCAACCATGTATTCACACAAGCATGTTATCAATCAATCTAATCCAATTAATTAATCTGATAATTAGTGACCATCCAATGTTCAAACAATGATTTGATTTTGCGCGAGTCCAACTCGTTTTGCGAATAAGTACTCAAAGTACGAATTCTTGAATTAAATTAAACTACAACATTAAATCCAATTTAATATGCATTTAATACTAATTCACTATTTAATTCCAAATTAAATATTACACTTGATTTGATGAACCTTTACGACTTAAATCCCAAATTTAATCATTACGGGTCTCAAAACCCGATTAACGTCCAACGTTAATTTAATTAAAGTCCAATGGGCATTTAATTAATTTCTTTAAGGCGTGGACTTTTGGTCAACTTGGGTCAAACCCAATAACCAAAGCCCAATCAAGGAATAACCCCAGAAGCCTAGAAATCAATTTAGGCCCATTAGGCCCAATTAAAATAATTAAGGTCCATTAGTCGCATTTGGACTTAATGGATGTGGTTTTGGGCCCAATTGGATCCAACCAATTTGCCTAAACCAATCTTGGTACAACCAAGCCCATTAAAGCCCAATAACAAGTTTTCAAGCCCAATTTCCGAAATTAGCCCATTAATTAAATCACAAAATTCCAATTTCATAATCTCATTAACCTAAAGTAATCAACCAAATCAATATTTCCAAAATACCAATTAGCCTAATTAATTATGCTGATTAACAACAAAACATGTCCAACACATTTTATAAAAAAATCAAACCCAATTCATACTTCTATAGCTCTCGGCATTTAGGGTATTTTTAAATCAATTTTGATTTCAATCCAATTGAATCCACAATCAATATTAACCAATGTTTTCCAACTCATCCAATGATCAAAAACACAAAATACCAAGACATTTAGGGCAATAGAAGATTCGGCCAAGCCTCACCAAAAGGGGAAAAATGATCCAATCACAATTTCATGAAATTGATCCAATCAATCTTCAATTAAACTACATTTAAGCATACTCAATCATCCAATTTCATAAAATCATGCTCAAATACAATTTACCCAATTTTAACCCTAAATCAAGTTTCATGCTTTACTTCGCTTTGATACTATTGTTGGGAAATCTCTAAGTCCCGAGGATCGATTCAAGCATAGAAACATAAGTGTGAATACACTAGGAAGTTACGGAATACTTACATCGAGCGGTTGAGCGATGAGGTTATAAAAAAAATCTTTTTCTCCATCCAAGAAGCTCATGGCAGTGAGGTATTTTGCACCTCCAAGAATTCGGCCATGGATGATCCTTGAAGCTCCAAGCTTCTCAAATGGTATTCCAAGCTCACAAGTGGGTTTCCCTATCACTTTTGTATGTCTCCATTGTGTTCTAGCACCTTGGAATTTTGCCACAAAATTCACTCTTTGCTTCTCTTTGTTTCACGGCAGTAAGCAAACCAGTGAAGAGAAAAACAGCCCCTCATGGGCGTGAGAGAGAGATATTTTGGTTGGTTAAAAAATGTGTATCTAATACACATTTTTCAAATCCAAAAAAATTGTAAAAACCTTTTCCAAAAAGTCAATCACAATTTTTGGAGACAAAATCAATTAATGCTTTCCAACCACTTTCATCAACTATTCACATCAATCATAAGTGACATGTTGTCAATCACTCAAAGTGACTAGACATCACATCAATCAAAGTGACTAATGATTTGACGCTAGATGTGACTTGTGGCCGCACTTGAATTCGAAATGAGAGTGCGTCTGCAAACACTCCTGGGCTCGGGTTCGCTAATTCCAAATTAACGAATTTTCTGTTGCGACGAAATTAAATCTAATTTAATTAAATAACTTGCCTAGTAAAATTACTATTCACGTCGCTAACGAATTAATTCTAAATTAACTCGTTCGCCCGAATTAAAATTTAATTTCAATTTTGCGTCAAAATCCCATTTCGTATAATATATCGAATATATTATTTTATCGATTAATTCCAAATTAATTGTTTTCTCTCTTTTATTGATATTTTATCATAGATAAAATATCTCCGCAATTAATCCCAGATTAATTTTCTCTCTCATTTAATTAATCCCAGATTAATAAAGTGCGAGTCATACATCATCGGTGAATCTTCAGGAAGCGACCCATGAGATCCTCGCATATGTTGGCAGTAAATACGGTTGTCTGACTATCCGAACACGTGAGTACCTAGTACTACGTTTGTACCGATTTACAAGACAAGGTTGGTGTAGGACACAGAAACTGGACGACGCATGTTCCGGGCTCGTGGCCCGGTTGGGAGTACGGAGTAGCCCGCGGGGGACTAAACCGGAGAAATAAAATGGAGTCGCCACCCGGTGTGAACCGGGAAAATGAGATTTAAGGCCGCACTCACCCCTCGCAAGGGAAGACCTCAAACCGTTGGGTTCGGAATGGTCCTTACTTATGTCGTTTGTAATGAATGGATTTGTGCAATATTAACCAAGTCTACACAACATGCTTAAGAACAACCTATTAACCATGCATAACAACATCATGCTTAGCAACCTAATCATGCATAAAAAATAAATATCATACTAAACGACTACATCATGCTTAGAAACAACCAACTAATCATGCATTAAACATCATACTTAGCAACCTAATCATACATAGGAAAATAAATATCATACTAAACAACCTAATAATGCTCAAGCACAACCAACTAGTCATGCATAAAACTATAACATATTAAACATCCTAATCATGCATAAAGCAATAATAAACTTAAACGACTACATCATGCTTAGAAAATAAATAACGGAAATAAGATAAAAGGGTGCCCTCAGGTCTTACCTTTTTAGTAGCTTTCTGGGAGTGCGTTCCACGGTGCCGGAAGGGATATCATTTTGCTGTTTTCACTGGTCTGCTGTTTCTACTGTTTTCACAGGTTCACTGTTTTCTCTATTTTCACTGATCCACTATTTCCGCTATTTTCACGGGTCCGTTGTTCTACCGTTTTTGCTGTTTTCTCCATTTCGCTCGTTATTTTCACTCGTCACTTTTTTTTGTATTTTTCTTTTTTTTACTCGCTGTTTTCTCTCTGTTTTTAACTCAAATTCTCATTCTCTCTCTTGGTTATTTTTTGGTCACTTTGGGATGATTTGGGCTGTTATTTTGTCCGGGGGCAGAGTTCAGGATGGCTTCACGGCAGTTTGCTGTTATATAGGGGACTGTTTTGCTCTCGGTGGCTAGGTAAATAAAGGACAGTTCACGTGTGCATGGGAAAGAGAGGACCTGAGGTGTTTCTTTGCATGTGATGGATCACGTGGGCTGCATGAGGATTCAGGTTTACGTGTTTTTTGGTGTGGCAGTGTCTACTTCCATTTGTTGCTGCGTGAGTGGTCGTGTAAAGGACGGCTGTTACGTGTGGGTTGAATTAACGTACATGCTGCGGCTTTGGAGGAGATAATGTCTTGCTGGGAATGGTTGCTGCTCTCGATGGCCTGGCAGTGAGGGTTCTTTGTTTATTGTCAGTGAGCGAGGAGGGTATAAGGAAGAAGAGGATTAATGGCGTGTTGAGTGGACTGGTGCGAGTTGAGGGCTGGTGTTTGTGAGGGTTGTGAGGGGCTGTTATCGTGCATGAATCAAGGCAGTGTGTGGTGTGTATGGATGCCGGTTTCTTCTTCTGGCTGTGGCCGAGTGGGTGCAGGTCTAGGATTTAGGGTTCCTTGTTTATGGCGTGAATTTTGCTAGGTGTTGTCTTGCCGAGTAGAGAGAGTGAGAGAGAATGAGTGTTGTTTGTTCAGGGTTTTTTGGCGTGAGAGGAAGGCTGTAGGGGATGTTGGCGTGAGGTCTTGCGCTGATGAAGGGCAGTACGTGCAATAGGGAATGAAGGGTTTAGGTTTGCCGAGAATAGAGGGTTGTGAACGTGAAGGGGTTGAGGACTTGTCGATGGTCTGTGTACGTGGCTTGAGGGGCTGATGAATGGCGAGTGCTGCTAGGGTTTTTGTGGGTAAAAATGTGGCTAAGGGACGTGATTATGGGCGCTTGTGATCAAATACGTGGCTTGTGTTGCTCTCGGTTAATGGTCAAATTGGCAGTTTAGTGAATGTTTGTGGGTGTAACTTGAGGGGGCTGGTGCGTGGCTGTCGGCGAGGGGCTGGTACGTGGCTGAGGGCACGAGAGGTGTTGAGGTTTGTTTAGGGTTGAGCTGCCGAGTGTATGTAAGAGGGAGAGAGCCGAGGTGAGGGTTTTTTAGTTCATCTTGGTTCGTTTTTATCATGGGAGAGATGGAGACTTCTTCACTATTGCATTTAACACATGCATGTGGCTACATGGCTGAAGTTTGGGTTCGGAAGTGAAAGGTGAAGGGCTGAAGTTGGGGATGTGGCTGAGTGTGAAGGTCTTGGGTGTTATGTGAGCTAGGGTTTGAGGGGTTTATGATTTTGTGAAGAAGATAGAGAAAGCCGAGGGGGTTTCACGTCTAGGAGCCGAGAAGGGCTGTAGTGGCTGATTTTGTTGATGAAGCTAGGGGCGTGGGCAGTTGTGCGTGAATAATGGAGATGTGTATGGAGGAGGGCATGGGCGTGAGGGTTAGGTGAGATTATGGAGGGTGGTTGCATGGGAATGGATGGGTGTAGGAATGGGTTTGTTGTTCATTATTTGGTGAAAGACGTGAGATGCATGGGCTTGGCTATGGGCTTATTTTGGATTTTTATTTCTTGGTGGTTGGTGTGTTTGTAGTTTAGTGCTTGTTTAGTTTATGAAGGAATGTTTTGTGAATCATACATGTGAAAGAATGGTTGTTCACGTGGGAGTTGTGGGCTTTTGTGATTTGGTTTTTATTGTGAACCGGGCCGAGGATAAATTAAAATTGAGACCGAACGAGCGAACCTGAAGCTCGAACAAGCGAATCAAATCCAATAAAAAATGTCAATTCTTGACCCTTCCCTTCCGACGACCCTTTTCCGCAACTTCCGCAACTAAAAAAGTAGTGCCTCCATTCGAGGCTCATCATTGGGCTGATATGCAAAAATGCAATGCCTACAGTCGCCCCCACTTTGATGGGATCTGTGGAATGTGTGACAATGACAGTCTTATCAAAGTTCGCGCAATACATTTTTACTTACCTGGCTCGCCAGCTGCAACCTGACTTACCTGCTGCTTTCGAGCTGAGCTGATGATGCAGTGGACCTCGATCCTGGGACGCATCCCAATACCTGCAACCGACAACGGGGGCCTCGACCCTGGGACGCATCCCAATACCGTTGAAAAATTGGGCCTCGGCCCGGGGACGCATCCCCAAAATATGATGCAGTGGGTCCACGACCCTGGGACGCATCCCGATAACTGCAACCGACAACGGGGGACTCGACCCTGGGACGCATCCCAATACCGCTGACAAAATGGGCCTCGACCGGGGACGCATCCCCAAAATATGATGCAGTGGGTACCTCGACCCTGGGCACCTCGACCCGGAACTACAACCGACAACGGGGGCCTCGACCCTGGGACGCATCCCAATACCGCTGACAAAATGGGCCTCAGCCCGGGGACGCATCCCCAAAATATGATGCAGTGGGTCCACGACCCTGGGACGCATCTCGATAACTGCAACCGACAACGGGGGCCTCGACCATGGGACTGTTGGATAATATGACCCATAGCGTCACTATTGTACAGATCACGGTGTTGTTGTACAAATTAACTATGTGACAAGGAAATGCACTCTCATCATTTGTGATTAGATCACCATATATGTATAAATGAAGAGAGGTCCATATGATTAGTTCCTGGATGGATTGATATGATATGAGACAGTATCAGTGCACGAAGGATTAATCATTAAATATCTCTAGCGGAGTATTATCGAGACAGGACATCGATAATGCGGAATAGGCTAGTATTGCACTTGTGCGCGTTGTGAGGGCACAACGATATAGTTCTCATATATTTAAGTATTGGATACTTATGCAAGTGCGATAGGAGGTTTTGTTTCACCGATGGTATGGGAAACAGCTTCGCTCTGGATAGACCCCTCGGAATCCCATTGGTATTATGACTATGTGTCTATGGGAGGCCGAAATCAAGGTCGGTGTGTATAGTCTTAACCTGAGACTTGCATCGCTAATACTTGCGATAATCGGTAGACTTTGGTCTTGGTGGTACAGGGCTTTAACCGATTCTGCGTACACCGCTTCTGGTTTATCAGAGAGTCGTAGTGTATTGGGTGTGATGTCGAGACAGAAGTATCACTTCAGTTATAGTGGAGATGATGTCACGCAGGATAGGATACGGTATTAGTGCTCTTAAGTGCTGGCCGGCCATCGGGATATTATGACAAGGTCCTGTATATCCGATTAAAGAGACTAGTTACCAGACATCCGACATGTGCTTCGGACGGGGCAGACACTTATCCAGCCCCAGCCCTGGCACGTGACTATCCGATACTGGGCCGATATACACAATACTACGGTATACTACGCTTGATACAGATCTATATATTCCTGTAAGAATATTTCTGGAGAATGGGTAGGCATGGCGCTTTGCTAGAAGCCAACCTTGTCTTGTAAATCGGTATAAACGTAGTACAGTAGGTACTTACGTGTTCGGGTAGTCCGACGACCGTATTTACTGCCAACATATCGGGAGATCTCATGGGTCGCTTCCTGAAGATTCACCGATGATGTATAACTCGCACTTTAATTAATCTAGGATTAATTAGAAGAGAGAGAAAATTAATCTGGGATTAATGGCGGAGATATTTTATCTGGGATAAAATATTAATTAAAGAGAGAGAACGATTAATTTGGAATTAATCGATAAAATAATATATTCGATATATTAAACGAAATTGGATTTCGACGCGGAATTAAAATTAGATTTTAATTCGGGCGAACGAAATAATTTAGAATTAATTCGTTAGCGACGTGAATAGTGATTTCGCTAGGCGTAATCATTTAATTACGACGCGACGAAAAATTCGTTAATTTGGAATTAGCGAAACCGAGCCCGAGAGTGATTGCGAGCGCATTCGCATTTCGAATTCGAGCGCGGCACGCAAGTCACATCAAGCGTCAAATCGCTAGTCGCATCAATCGTCAAGTCACTTGTCACTTTGAGTGATGTGACATGACATGTTGTCACTTTATTAAAGTGGATGGATTGTTGTGAATAGTTGATTTGAGTTGATGAAAAGCTTTTAAAAGCTTTGAAATGAAATATACATTATTTATTTCTTGCTTTTTGACTTTTGTATTAAAAGTAATATATGTTTTATTTATTATTTACTTGGTAACTATATTAAAACAAAAAGGTAAAAGCTTTTCTCTCTCCAACATGCAAGACATACGCACTTCTCTTTTCCCTCTCTTTTCATCCTTCCTCTCCTTCACGGCTTCAAGCCGATTTTGCTTCAAAAAGTTTTGGTTTCACCGAATTTGTGAGAAGCAAGGAGAGAGTAGGCTAGCTAGCACACACCATGAGTGATACATAGGTGATAGGGAAATGAATTTGTGAGCTTGGAGTCAATTTTGGAGCTTGAAGCTTGGAGCTTCCATGGGTTCATCAATGGCCGATTCTTGAGGGACAAAAACCAGTGAAACCGAGCAGCCCACTGCATGAGGACGCCACTGCCGAGCATGAAGGGAGGAGAAAGAAAACGCATCTTCTTTGTTGCATCTCAAACCGTTCAATGTGAGTATGTTTCCGCCTTACTCTTTTGATGTGTTCATACTCGTTTTTATGCATGTTTGTGATCCTTGGGACTTGATTTAAATCAACAATGGTATCTTGAGCTATTGGTTGCATAAAACGAATTTAGGGATCTTGAGCAAATTTGGGGCTTTTTGATTTAAGCTTGATTTTGACAAATTGTTTGTTTAAGAATGCTTTTTTATGTATAAATTAGAGTTACATGTAATCAATTTGAAGAAAAATTAATTGGATTGATTTTCCCCAATTTGCTTATGTTGGCCAAAACTTTAATTTGGGTAAACTCAATTTAAGCATCAAATGATTAAATTGTTTAGTATAGTATGCTTGAATGAGGTTGAATTGATGTTGTGCATAATCAATTTCATGAAATTTGGTTGGATCCATTTTTCCCCAAATTTTGGGCATGAAAAATTTGGGTAAACTTGATTTTGAGCATGTTTAATGAAATTGGATGATTTAGAATGCTTAAATGTTGTTTAATTGATGATTGATTAGATCAATTTGATGAAAAGTGTTTGGAACAATTTTTCCCCAATTTGCTTGTGATGGCCGAATTTGGCAAGCTCCT
>SKCR01002830.1:0-27203 GCA_019454045.1 Zanthoxylum bungeanum | reverse complement strand
CTATGTTGGGTTTTCACAGTGACAATTCTTAATTTATAGGTTTCAAGCCCATTTCCCTCGATGACTTCTCAAATTGCTCTCTAGGTAAACCTTTCGTAAGTGGATCCACTAGGTTTTCCCTCGATTTGACATCATCTATTGAAATTATGCCGCTTGAGAGAAGTTGCCTTATGGTATTATGTCTTCGACGTATATGTCGAGACTTTCCTTTATGTATTGTGTTTTGGGCTCTCTTAATAGCCTATTGACTATCACAATATATACTTATAGTTGCCACTGATTTGGCCAATTTGGAATATTCTTGAAGAAATTCCGAAGTCACTCCGCTTCTTCCGCTGCTTTGTCTAATGCTATGAACTCAGATTCCATACTAGACCGTGTTGGGGTCATATCAGGGAGGCGCAGCGGAAGGAGCGCGATTCGGGCGAAATCGAAGTTTAAAATTTTTTAAACTTACGAATAAATTATTCAATATCCAATATTAATAATTCATTCATATTTCACCTAAACATATTTATTCGATATCATATAATGACATAAATAAGTCAGAAATATCGTGAAACTTTTGCGAAAATATTTTTCCGCAAAATAGCATAAAACGCGTTTCCGGCCGAACCAATCGACTAATGCACATGAGGACTGCCCAGGTCAGCCCAAAAATATTTGGACAGTTCGTGGGCTGCCTGAACAGTCAAGATCAAATCCATCAATCCCAAATTTGATATACATTATATATACATCAAATTAAATCACATATACGAAAATCCCCAAATTTTGAAAGGGTTATGAGCCCTAATTTTATAATTTCTTCAAATTGACAAAATACACCAAATTAAACAAATTCAATACTTTAATCAATCCAATACCACACCAATCAAGTCTCACCATCATGAAACAACTCAAGAATAATTATAGGTTATTTATGAATGGCTAAGCAACTCTAGAATGGCAACTTTAATTACTAATTAATCTAATAAGCTTAATTACTCCTAATAAGCTTATAAATTAATCATACATGCTAAACACCTTCAAACAAGCTTCCAACACATTTAAATTACATACTTAAGGAATAGAGAAAATTATAAGCATCACCAATTGAAGCCTAGACTCATGGAAATAATTTCCTAGTTGACGAAAGTTGGAAATTACTTACAAATTCCAAGAGTTTGTTGATGAATTTCCTTTGTTCTTCTTACTTTTCTCTCAACCTTACTTTGTAAAATATTGGTGAAACTTGTCTTCGTCAAAAATGAAAATAATTTTTTTTTTTTTTGTTAAATCATACTCACTTGGCAGAAATTTCACAAGAATAAAAGTAAATAATAATTATTTAATTTTTCATAAATTTCTATTTGTCCAAATTTTCAAAATTAAAAGATAACACTTACCTTGAATAAAGTAAACTAACAAATGAACCAATAGAAAGAAGCCATTATAAAGTGAAAATCGTTTCTTAAGATATTTGTAATATTAATTAATTTAATTATTTAACAATTAAATAATAATTATAAATATCTTAAATATATGTATTATATTTACATTAAATATCTCAAATACATATATTAATGATATATATATTAAATATCACAATTTGATATTTAATTAATGTATATTTAATAATATCAAATATTAAATACAAATACATATTAATTCGGAAATGACCGTTAGGTCCCGATTGCATGAATTTTTCGTTTAACCGTTAAACAAGTTATAAATAATCAATATTATTCATAACGGTTGCTCAAGTGCACTACGAGTATATTTCATTAGTGAGACTCTCTAGATTCAGGCATATCCGTCACGAAATCCAATTTCGTGTCCATAATTCACCCACCCATAAATTATGACGACCACAGATAAACTCGCTGAATCATACAAGTCGAGGTCATTGCATACGTATAATTCCTCTATCACATATATCCAGATTATCCAGAGATATAGATATAAACGTCAAATCTCTATAGGAATAATCTCGTCGACGTATCTATTAGTAATCTCTAAATAACATTCGGAACTCACTTCTGAAGTATACTATGGCCATAGATTTAACAGATTGCTAATCACATATGGACTACCTATGCTCTGTACACAGAACTGACAGATCCTTTCTTGATACTCACTGGATATCATGAGCATGAGTCCACACCCAACGAACAGGCGGAGGTCTGATCTAAATAGATTGGTAACATGACTGCCATCTAAGTGTAGATGATAACTCATATATTCTCAGTGGTATCTCAAGTCAAATAATCACTATGCTACTCAACTCGAGAAGATTCATATTGACGTTGGTGTACCATCTATTGGAAATCTTCGGTGAGTCGTTCAGTGTTTATCAAATAAACACCTACACGTCTATATGAGTCTCCCAAGACTCATGGTTCATTGGGATAAACCATCAGACCAAGTCCGATATACGACATGTACTGATCTCAGTGGATTTTACTAACCGATCCGTGTCAGTAAATCTTGACCAGGAACTTAATTTAAGGATATACAACTTATAGTGATACTTCCCAACGTTAATTACAAACTATGTTGTAACTGCGCACTACGTTGTGAATCATGGGGTCTTTGTCTAATATATATACATATCACTAAACCAGATTTAGTTTCAATCTAATCGAAATTAGATCGAATATGTATATAAAAGACAAGAGGTGCTACCCTAAATAAGTAATATTATGGAAAAAGGTATTGCTCGTATTCATGAATCAGACATAAATACGATTCGGATTGGCGCTACGAGCACAAACCCTAACAAACCGGACAATACACGTTTGCCTCGAGGATTTCCATGACACAGTTGCTCCACCAAGAGTGAAAACAAATCCACTGGTGGATTTGGAATCCACTGTATCAGATATCCAGTTGGCATCGCTGTATCCCTCTAGAACAACAAGATATCTCGTAAATTGCATACCATATTTTGAAGTTTCTCTCAGATACCTCAAAACTCTTACTATGGCTTTTCAGTTATTATGTCATTGATTACTCGTATATCTACTAAGCCTGTTTACAGCTTGAGCAATATCTGATCGTGTGTAATTTGTGAGATACATCAGACTTCTGATGATTCTCGAATACTCTGATTGCGATATTCTTGAGCTAGTATTCTTTTATAAATGAAGAATTAGGTCTACAAGAGTTCTAGCCATATTTAGATCTCATTTATTATATTTCTCAAGTATCTTCTCAACATAATGAGTCTGAGATAATATGTACCATCTAATGTTCTGGAAATCTTAATTCCTAAGATTACATCAACTACTCCTAAATCTTTCATATCAAATTTGTTGGTCAATATTTTCTTGGTAGACTGAATCATCTCATGATTACTACCAATTATCATCATATCGTCTACGTAGAGACACAAAATGACATATCTTTTGTGAGTTGATTTAGAGTATACACATTTATCACACTCATTGATTTTGAGCTCACTTAACAATATTTCTTTGTCAAATTTTTCATGTCATTGTTTAGGTGCTTGTTTTAATTCGTATAAGGATTTTACAAGTTTGCACACCTTCTATTCTTGTCCAGGAATATTGAAACCTTCTGGTTGTTCCATGTAAATTTCTTCATTCAATTCATCATTTAAGAATCCAGTTATCATATCCATTTGATGTATTTCAAGACCAAATACAGCTGTTATGGCTATATTCTTATTGATATGATACGGGTCACTGGTGAATAGGTATCAAAGTAATCAATAAGTCTACTAAAGACAAATCACACAACGATCAACCGTATGATATTGTGTATATGTTACACTAATAGTCACTTGTTGTTATCTTGGATAGTAGTATCAAATAACACAAGTCCTTGAATTTATAACTAAGGTTTCTTATGATAGATGAATAAAGGAAAATTCACAGAGGACAATGAGGTCTAGTGTAACAACTTAAATCCCTACTCACTTAGGCTCTTATCGCCTTGTTGTCAGAATTTTCTTAATCACTTTCTCAATAGAATATCTTAAATGTTCAATCTTAGTCTTATATTATAATTTACAAGTACAATAATATCCAAATGTGTATATATATATATAATTCAATCAAGCTTGGATGGAATTACTTGTGCATAATTACACTTTTAATTCTCAACCAAGTATGTAGCAAACATTCAACAATTAACAAGTAATTTTCAACTTTATCATAATAAAGACTAGGTGTATGCTTGTGATAATTGAATCCCCTAATATTAACTGAAACATATACTAACAAGTTTAAAAATTCAGTATATGATTTCATTAAGTTAAAATTACTACATATATTCTATAATGCCAATTCCATATACATATCATGTATATCATACTATAATATAGATTAATTTAAGTCTATGTTATTATTTTTTAAAATCTAAACCTTTCAGGATTGTCTTACGTTAGTGTCACGTTCATGTACCATTCGTAAAAGCGTTCGAATGAATTTTTCCAGAGGACTGACGTTCGAGTTGAGTTTGAATACGTGTTCGAACGAAACTGTCCAGAGGACTGACGTTCGAGTTGCGTTTAAATATGTGTTCGAACGAAAAAGTGAAATACAAAGTTTTTCCCTATGCGTTCGTCGGGCGTTCGAACACCATTACGTATTTTCATGCACATAACACATTTTCCAAGGAGAAGATTACTAAAACATGTATTAACAACACATTTAAATTAATAAGTTCTTAAGATTGTTGGCTCTAATGTGTTATTAAGTTAGTTTTAAAAAATTAAACATGTATCATTCTATCAAAATTCTTATTATAATATAAATATTGAGAATTAGAAAAACCTAGAAAATTTGAGTAGAGATGATGAATGAGAATCAAGCCGAGTTGCCTCTATCCTTAAGAACTTATTGGCTCTGCCTCGGTGCTCTACGGATGTCTTGTGGCTAACGTTCTTCCAGGATTACTTGATTGTTTCTTGTAGAATGAGCACTATTTTCTCCAAGAACTTGAACAATGAAAAATGGTGGAAACTATCTCTTTAAATGGCTCTCTAGACAATGAAAGACTTATGAATTTTTTTTGGATTATTAGAAAATGAACCCAATATCTCATTTTTATAGGCATGGAATTGTGTCTTTGTGCTCACCATTTGGTTTACGTTGTAATCAACCTAAGGGTTATACCCATTCGTTATGTCATTTGAAGCCTAGAGACACATTCCTTTATTTAGAGGATATGTCCCTTCATCTTTGTGCCTTTTCCCATAAGATATTTCTTAAGAGACATGTCTCTCCTACATTTTTTTATATATATATTAGAGAATTTCCAACAACTTAATGAATGACATGTATTTCAATTATTTTGAGAATGACTAATCAAAATAGAGAGAGAAAAATAATTAAAACATATATCATTTATTAATTGGATGATCTTATAAGAATCATCCCTATATAAATTTTTCTCCCCAATCAGGACGGACCTGTCCCTTGACTCGATTGACCTAGAAGCAAGTCCCAAATATCATATCGTAGTTTCCTGAACCTTTGGAAAGGGAAATTTGAAAACTGAGCGTAGTGTCTTGAATCAATAATATTTTATATTATAATAAAAGACAATATTCAAAGCCTTGTAAAGTAAGGGATGCGTAAACTAGAGTATCCTACCATGTTGAGGTGCACCGAAATTTATCTTAAAAAATTCAATCCTTAAATTTTAAAAAATAAAAAAAATTTATCATTTTTAAATAGGATATTCTATTCATCGGATCCGGTTAAGTTCCAATTAATTACAAGGTACCCCATTTTACTCTCCTAATACTAAATATGGGCAATAATTTCAATATTTTTTCTCCACATTCATTCACTAAATTGCTTATTTAAATTAAAAAACTACAACAATCAAAAGTAAATTGGACTAATAATAAACACAATGACAATGTTTTAAACAAAAGCAAGTCCTTTAACTAAAAATAACTTGAGCACATATCCCTCAAGTTTGACTGGTTATGGAAACTAGGTGAATGAGTTTACAAAATATATATATATACACACACACAATAGGGTATAAAAATTTGGTAGAAAAATGATAGCTCATGATTTTAAAAAATAAAATAAAATAATTCTATTTCTTGGATAAGTTTTGATTCCTTAAAGTATAGTACTGAAACCATAATATTTTTTTAGTTCCTTATTTTCAGAATCACAATCAATTCTAAAATAATCGGTTCCGATTTTAGAACCTAATTTTTAATTCGATTCCAAGCGATATCGGATATACTCGAAATCATTGCTTACAAGAGTTACAGTGTTCATTTTATTAGGTGTATTTTGTTCTACTTCTGAAATTTCATGTTGACTTTAAATATTTAAATGTTAATTTAGTCTGGGGTACAATTAAGTTTAGTCAAGTGTTTGCAACGTTTGGTAAAGAAGTCAAGACTTTCTTGACAATAGATTTTTCGTCGAGGAATTAATAGTTTGATTTTTTATTTGAATTTTTTGTTAGAATTTTCTAAGCTGGTTGCCAGTCTTGTTGGGTTATCTGATTCCACTTGTCTTGAATTGATGATGTGCAAGTAGGATCGGATTACGTCGTGACTCGATTTGACATAACCCGATCCGATCTGATCAGGCTTAAAAAAAAGTAATGTAATTTTGGGTTGACCCGTCCTGATCCGATTTTTATAGGTCGGGTCACGGATTTGTTGATGCGACCGGACCCGAACAAATAGTTTTTTAATTATTTTTTTAAAATTTTATTATTTTTTAAAGTTTTTATTATTATTTTAGTTGTTTATTATTTTTGTATATTGAAATTTTATATGTATGATAAGTTTCGGGATATAAAATGGTTAGTATTTATGTCTCAAAATATTTAATACATAAAAAAAATTTGGCCGATCCGATCCGTTCGGATTTGCCAAATCAAAATTCCGGTTTGGATTTGTAATTTTGAGTGACCCAACCTGATCGAATTTCGTAAAATTCTTACTCAATCCGACTCATAAACACCCATAGTCAGAAGAGACTTAATTATAAAATTGTATAAGATCTTTTTTCCTAGTTATTGAGTGAATAATAAGCAAATCTTTTACAATACACGGTGACTCAACAAACTTTGACTAAGTTATACTGAGCTGCATCTTCTCCAAGTAACAGCTGTAACAGTTTTTTCCTTGTCATGAAAACTTAATATGCACAAATACTTGCAATAAAAAAATTAATACCAATCCTGAAAATAACGATATTACTAAAATGGTCCATCTTAGTGACAACTGTGTGTGGTGCGAACATTATGGAAGCTGTTGTCTTCTTCCTCAAGAGGGAAACCAATGATGTGTTGGTTATATGTCCTAAATTCAATAGGGGTAAATATGTAATTTTATATTATTACATGATTATTAAAATTAGCAGTTTATTTATAAGTATTATCTATAAGTAATTTTGACTACTTGTAAAATAAAGTCCTTAGAATGACGATTAAATAAATTAAATTAAGTTTAATTTATGAGATCCGATCATTCTTAAATGTTCCCGATCGTAGGATTATCAATACAGGAGATTGATAAATCCGGTTTAGATTGGCATATGTTATGTCTTCTTCCTCATCGAAGGAAGGTAGCTGATCTCATAAGTTACAAGTGAAGGTGGTCACTTAGTCTAACATATGGATGCTTGTTGGAGAACAAGTACATCGAAATGACCCGCTTGAGAACCCATATGGAGTGTTATCCATATGTCTATGAGATTTCTATTTGTAACGATAGTTTGAATGATCCTTAAACTTGAGGTCTCCATGGTATCTTGTATGCAGATCATATATGTTTTGACATTATACCTCTGTAGTCCATAGCAAGATTGCGCATATGGTAATGATTGAGAAATATGAAAAGCATACGGAGGTAGTGAGTGATCAATAAAGGATTCCCCGCTTTGGATAACATAGAGTCGATATCCTAAGAGGCGCGATTTGACATAAATGATAATATAAGTCCATGGCCATGACGAGTTCTGAAAGGAGTTTCAGAAACTCTATATTTATATATTATCAGCTTAAGTCAATGTTTTAATAACCATGATTTAATAAAGTATATATTTTCCATACTCTATAATCGTTGGCGGGATATGTATGCAAAATGATTGAATATACAGTAATCATATACATAATAGGTTTCACTAAAGTTAGTATTCTTTCTTAATTGGAGGTCATGATGCATTGTTAGATATCGCTCTTGATCTATAAAAAATAATTTCTTAATTAAGGAGTTAATTGAGGATAAATTAATTAAATTAATTTATCTAGAGTTATGAAGTCTATAACTATCTGTAATATCCCGAGTTTTTCGGAACAATGCTGGAAGGTTTCCAAATTAAAGCTAAGGATTTGGAACAGGATACCATTCGAAAATAAGAGTTTATGTGTGGGAAAATAGATCGGAACGTTTTTAAAGTGAAGCTTTAGTTAGGGTTGGTGCTTGGAGTACCAATCCAGATCGTATTTATGTTCGATTCATGGATATGAACAATCATTTTTTCTATAATATTACTTACTTAATGATTGCACCTCTTGTTTTTATATATGTATTTGATCTAATTATGATTAGATTGAAACTAAATATGATTTAGTGATATGTATATATTAGACAAAGACCCCATGATTTACAACCTAGTGCGCAGTTACAACGTAGTTTGTAATTGACATTGGGAAGCGTCACTATAAGTTGTATATTCTCAAATAAAGTTCCTGATTAAGATTTACTGACATTGGTCGGTTAGTAAAATCCGCTGAGACCAGTACATGCGTATATCGAGACTTGGTCCAATGGTTTATCCCAATAAACCATGAGCCTTGGGAGACTCGTATAGACGTGTAGATGTTTATATTGGATAAACACTTAACGACTCACCAAAGATTTCCTAATAAATGGTACACCAACGTCAATAGTAATCTTCTCGGGTTCAGTAGCATAATGATCCTTTAACTTGAGATACCACCGTGGATGTATGAGGTATTCTCCATATTTTGATGGCAGTCACGTCACCGATCTATTTAGATCAAAACTCCACCTATTCGTTGGGTGTGGACTATACCTTAAGAGATTGCTAATAGAAACGTCGACGAGATTATACCTATAGAGATTTGACGTTAATATCTGTATCTCTGGAATCATCTGAATGCCTGTGATGAAGGGATTATACGTATGCGATAACCGCGACCTCTATGGTTCAGCGAGTTTATCTGTGGCCGTCATTATTTATGGATGGGTAGATTATGGACACGAAATTAGATTTCGTGACATATATGTAGGAAACGCTTTCTGACACGCTCAAAAAGTGGTCTTTTACTCCCAAGTATAAGAGTGTCGAAGTAATGAAATAACCCGGTGAGTCTGGGCTCGATCCACAGAGAAGAGATTTAGCAAAATAGAATAATGAACAGTGCGGAAAAGAAAAGTTTGAATTGTTGAAGTAGTTGGGGACTTTTAGATTGAATTACAATAATAGAATGAAATTCTAGAGTTAGGGGATCCACTTTTAGTCTTTTAAACATTTAGAAACCTCGCTTTATTATAATCTACAAATTGCCATTGTTACCCACTTAATTTATTACAGGAATTAATTATGCCAATAAAAAGAACCAACCATAAAGACGGTAATCATTTTTGTCAATAATTAGTCCTACCAAGGTACTAAGCATGCCAAAAATATAAAACCAGCCATAAAGACGGTGATACCGTTTGTCTATAACAAGTCCTACCAAGGTACTTAATTATGTCAAAATCGTATAAAACCAGCCATAAAGGCGGTGAAAAGATAAAACCAGCCATAAAGGCGGTAGACAGATTGTCAATAATTAATCTAGAATTAAATCAAGTGTTAATCATTAGATTTCAGTTTATTTATTATAATAGAAGCGAGTTTAATCTATGTTTTCATTATAAAAGTTTCACCCTTACCCCAACATAAAAGAAATTAGCTACTCATTTTGTAATAAAACATACTTGTACTTTTTTTATTGAAAGAAAAAGACATAACAAAAAGCTTTAAGTAAATAAACAAACAAGACACTCTCTCTCCAAGATTTACAGAGGAATCATGAAAGAAAGTATGAAAATTTATGATGTCGGACGCTCTTATTTATAGGCAATTTTGGTCACGCATTGCGACGCCAATTTCCTTCATGCGTCGCGACGCGCGTGCATGTTGGGGACACGTGTCAGAGAATGCTGAATCCACGTTGGGGACACGTGGTGGTGAGTCGGCGGTGTCTTTGTTTTATTAGGCGCGTCGCGACGTGACGCAGGCTCCACGCGTCGCGACGCGAGTAGTGACATGATGGGGACATGTGTTGAAAGGAATACGCGTTGCGACGCAATGTGAATTCTGTGTCGCGACGCAGGTGTTGATTTCTGATTTTTTTCCCTTTTTCAGTCTGGTTTGTCCTGTCGAGCTTCCGAGCAGTATTTTACCTGACAAATAACATAAAATAACACAGTAAAAACACTTAAAGCATGACATAAAATATTATTTCACAAATGTGCCAATTTAAAGAGATTAGTGAAACTATAAGTGTAAAATGATTAGCTTATCGTATAATAAATATGCACTTTTTAGTGTTCATCACACCCCCCAACCAGCGTATTACTAGTCCTTAGTAATTCCAGCGGAATTTAAAAAGAGAAATTCTTATGTAAGTCAACAATTGTTTTTTCTCTCTCTAAATGATCAAATAAATACTTCTCATGTACTTTTTACCATTCTTCCATATACTCATAAAACAAGGTATTAATCAATATATTGCGCCACAATATCACAAGTATTTGTTGAAAAGAGAGTAATATTTTTGTCCTAAAATTATATTAGAGTTTACACATTTTGGCAGTGAAAGTTTATTTATAAACATATCTTCAATCCATGTATCGAACTTTGGGCCAGTGACTCCCAAACCAGTTGGTTTTAGGGCACTAGGTGTTAAGACACCCCTACAAACTTAATTGCTTGGATCTCAGATAGAAAGTGTCCAAAACATATCTTCAATCCATGTATCGAACTATGGGCCAGTGACTCCCAAACCAGTTGGTTTTAAGGCACTAGGTGTTAAGACATCCCTACGGACTTAATTGCTCGGATCTCTGATAAAAAGTGTCTGATTCCCTTAAGCTTTCTTTTTAAACCCTGTAACAAGCATTGGGCTAGTAATTCCCAGACCAGTTGGTCTTAGGGTACTAAGTGTTAAGACACTCCTACAGACTTAATTGCTCGAGTTAAAAAGGCTACGAAAATGAACTTAATTCAACTTTTTTTTTACATTATAAAAATTTCACTGCCTATAAGTGTTACCTCCAACAAACTAGAGAACTGAATATTACAAAATTTTCACTTACCACCCATGATCATATGTTTACCATATTGTTGATAATATCTGTCAGACGAGCATATAAAGATCAAATTTAATCAATGTTATGGAGAATTCAGAAATTTAAATGATTCAAAAAGAAATGAACGATAAATAACTTGTTACAAATTAAATTGAGATGCGTCTTAGGAGTGAAAACGCCTTACACAACCACCTCTGAACAATAATTCCACTTGGTTTAGAAAACAAACTTGTTGTTATTTTGTGTGTATATATATATGGATATATATTCTTACACACAAAATAACAACAAAAATAAAAATTTTGAAAGAAAAGACATCAATTAACATAAAAATTACATGAAAATTATATAGTAAACTATCCTATCCCCCAACCAAAATGAGACATTGTCCTCAATGTTTAAAGAAAGAAAAGTAGAGTTTAGAAGATATCACCTGGTTATTGCGGAATTGACAGTTACAACTAAGGATTACAGATTAAGATTCAGGTTTACCTTGCGCTTTTTGCCACGATCGTGACAAGACCAGTTCAACTTGGAAAGAATATGGTCGATTCTTGGTTCATAAGCTAATAGTTGGTCAATTAAATCATCAGATGTTCTTGAAGTTAGGAAGATATCTCTTACCGATTTTGAAATAAACCCATTTCTTTTGGCATCTTCAAGAAATACAAAAATAAAATCGAAAAATCCATTAACATTAAACAACCCAATATGTTTTTGGTGAATATTCAAGTTTGCCCATGACGCAACAGTGAATATTCCTTCCAACGTTCCGAGCCCACCTGGTAAAGCAATAAAAGCATCGGCATGATTGATCAATTCAGTGAGTATTTCAGACATACCTGGGACAATACATTCTTCTCCATTCGATTTTCCGATGATGTGGCTTTCTGTTAAAGGTTTTGGAATGATCCCCAAAACCTGGCTTCCATCTTCTTATACAGCTTTTGAAATACACCCATCAATCTAAGATTGCAACCGCCATATACTAAGTGCATGTTTCTGTTTGCCATAGCTCTACCCAGTTCTCTTGCACCCTCAACAAATTCCGGTTTAGTTCCGGAGCTAGTTCCATAAAACACACAGATACTAGTGAATCTTCATTTGAAGTTATCTTCATATGTGCTATCTCTCTTAGCTAGACGTGTTGAAGAAAGGAAAATGACGAGCTGAATTTATAGATCCTGAAAAGGGTGAGTGAGAAATGCACTAATATCTGTAAAATGACAATTATCAGAAAAATATATCGTGAACAAAAAAAGTTAGATACTGTAGGCAAAAAGTAAATCAAAACAGTAATTTAAAGTAAAGGAAATCAATGCAATAATATATATTGGTAGTTGTGATTGTGGCTCACATCGTCCTCTGGTTTTACGTCCAGTAACGGCTTGAACGCCCTCTATAGGTCGGGGATAGGCTTCCCATCCAATTTTCTTATAAATTGGCAAACATGGTCTTTTAAAGTCAGATTCCCGAGACTGTATGGTTTTCTTTCTTTATGAAATTGGGTGTGTAATCTGAGAATTTCACGATGAACATATCCACTAGGATGCGTCTCAAGAGTCAATGATATATCATCAAAAGGCTCTTTACTCAGTCCATCTCTAATGAATTATATTTTATCTTCGCGATTATCAGACACAATTCCTAAAGAACCACAATGAGTGTTGCACGTACAGCGTGCACACTTATAACAAACACCCATTTGTTTAGCTCTTCATTTTTTTGCATAGGTGCTTTTCCCTGAACCATGCATGTAAGGAATGAAGGAGTCAGGTGACTCGCCTGCCAAACAAACCTTTGCTTCAATTACCCAACGAATATCATTAGGAATACCATGAATCATAAGAATTATCATTCTTTCTGTGCGGGCTTTGTAAATTTTTGTCAGAGCATTTTGGAGAAGTGCAGGAAAATATTGTCAAAATCTCATTTGACAATTAATTAATATGTATCAAATCAAATTTTGTATCAAATATAAAAACACATTAATTATTAATTGACCGAAATACGTGTTGGGGTTGGTGCTCAGAGCGCCAATTTTCGGTTGTAATTCTTTATGAATACTTCTGTAAAACGTTATTATTATGAATAATATATGCAGTTTCTATAATATAATATATCTTTTAATATGGTAAAGACGTAATGACCTTGGAATGACTAGTCATGATGCTGTTGCAAAAGCGTCGCAACTGACATTGAGTTGTATCATGATGTTGTCATTCTCAGACAGGTCTTGGTCAAGGTTTACACTACTTGGTCAGTATAGTGAACCTGTTGAGACCGGTACATGTCGTATACTGGAATATATGATTCCAATGGTTTCTCAATGAACCATAAGTCTTGGAGACTAGTATAGACGTGTAGGTGTTTATAGCATATAAACATTGAACGACTCACCGAAGATTCTTAATGGATGGTACACCAACGTCAATAAGAATCTTATCGGGTTGAGTAGCACTTGTGATTCTTCGACTTGAGATACCACTGTGAGCGCATGAGACATCTTCCACACTTAGATGGCAGTCACGTCACCGATCTATTTAGATCAGACCTCCGTATGTTCGTTGGGTGTGGATAGATCATCAGGGTGTCCTGTGTGTATCGAGATAGGATCCGTTAGTTCTGTGTATCAGATTATAGGTAGTCCATATGATTAGCAATCAGATAAAAACCATGGGCCCGTGGAACAATTTAGAAGTAAGTTCTAAATGATCTTTTTGAGATTGCTAATAGAGACGTCGACGGGATAATCCCCATAGAGATTTGACGTCTACATCTATATCTCTTGGATATATCCGGATACCTGTGACGGAGGAATTATACATTTGCCATGACCTCGACCTGTATGATTCAACGAGTTTATCTGTGTTCGTCATAATTTACGGGTGGATAAATTATGGACACAAAATTTGATTTCGTGACGGATATGCCTGAATCTAGAGAGTCTCACTAATGAAATATACTCGTAGAGCACTAGGGCAATATTTATAAATAATATTGATTATTTATAAAGTCGTTTAAAGGTTAAACGAAATATACATGTGTAGGGACCTGGTAGTCATTTCCTTAATTTTTATGTATTTGCATTTAATGATGGATTAATTCAAATACACATTAATTAATTGTCAAATTGAGATATTTGACTAGTATCATAAATATATATATATGTATTTAATATTTAATGTAAATATAATACATATTTGATATATTTGTATTTAATTAATTAATTAATTATTTAATTGTTAAATGATTAAATTAATTAAAGTATAGATATTTTAAAGTTATGATATTTTATTTAATGGCTTGAGTTGCCTTTGTTGACTTTAACCAAATCATTAAAGTTGCAATGATGTAAAGTTAACAAAAATTGAAAATGCTTTAAATGAAATAAAATAAATATCTTGTTATTTTTTATATTAAAATTCGGCCAAGGCCATTTTCCAAGTATAAATTGTTTGTTTCATTTTAGGGTTTTCATTAACTCAAAATCCTTATCAAAAACTCCATTAAAGAAAGAAAAAGAAGCTTGAGAGGAAGAAAAGAAAAACAAGGAAAAACTTGGTTTTTAGTAAGTTTCTTTAGCTTACTATTAGAGAGGAAATTGTTCCTTGAGTTCTAGGCTACATACTATGATCTCCTCATGTTTTTCTATTCTTTATTTTTTGTATTTTTGTTTGATGAAAGTTTGATGATAGGGTTATGCATGTATTAAGTTCAAAGAATGCTTCTAATATGTTAGTAAGCTTTTTTTGATGGTTTGAGAAACTTGTTGCTAATCTAGAGTTATTGACCCACTCTTAAATGACCTAGATTTTTTCTATAGTTGTTTCATTGTGGTGAGGCTTGATTGTAATGGAAGAAACATGATTGAAGTGTTGGATTTAACAAATTTGGTCTAATTTGTCCAATTTGATGAAATTAAAAAATTAGGGTTTAAGACCACTTACAAATTGGGGGATTTTCATTTATACGGTGTGTATGGATGTGTATATGATGCATGTAAAAATATTGGGTCATTCATGTGTTTTGAACATGTAAAGTGCAAAATATACAATTTGCCCTCCAATGAGGCTCTCGGCCAAGGCATATAATTTTGGGAATTCTGGTTAAAATTTGAATTTCAATGTGCAGGACATGTTAAATTCATATTTGTAATGATTTAGAATTATCCAAAATCGTTTCGAACAATTTCGGATTAAAATAAACAAAATCTTGGTTTAGGGGCAATTCGGTAAATTCACATAAATTTGATTTAATGTGTTTTATTTCATAATTTAATTATTGGATAATTAAATTAATAAGTTTATTTAATTAATCCGAGAAAAAATTTTGAAATCGGAAAATTCTGAATTTCCATTGTTCTGCTGCGTTACCGGATTTCTGCTATAAAATCCCTTCAAAATGGTATCAGAGCGAGTCTGATTCTAGGCCCCCTAATATGATTAGCCCTTTAATTCAATGTTTAATCATGTTTTCTTAACTTTATACATGCATGTTTTAATCTAATTTGATTAGATTTATGGTGTATGACACTTAGCGGAAAATCCCTAATTAATAAGGTTTGAATGTAATTATGTATTTGATGCATGTTATGTGGTCCGTCTTTTCAATACGGTTTATAAATATTTCTCCGTGACTACATTTGAGACCGTGCCTCTGTTGTGAGGGTGTAGCCGATAGAGATTTATTTATACCGGATGTATATAAGATACTAGATAAATTCAAGCGAAAGCGGAATCCTGAACGTGCCCCAGCTGTCAGGGTTACGCAAGTAACTTGAGTTTATCATTGACGAGTTTAACCTTGGTACGTCTCCTTGTGGGCATGCCTTAGCAGCAACAACGAGAAACGACCAGGACCGGAAATCCAGGAGTAACTAGTGACTGATTGACAAATGAGTTGTCTACCTGATGAATATACGTAGGTGAGACCGTGCCTTTGCTGTGAGTTGAAATATATTCACGGGATCCACTTTTCATTATTTGTATTTAATTTAATTATTAAATCTTTGTATTCTGTTTGGGGATTACAGTATTGCATAATTTAGTGGGGGCATTTTTAGATTAAAAATCCATGATCTAGTTTATGTTTTTGATATTATATGAAACTGCTTAATTTCTGCTAACCGTTTTTCGTAATCTATATGATAGATTTGCGATGGCGGCACTATCCACTAATCAGTTTGCGCGTATGCTTGATGCGAACAAACTCAAAGGCGCTGATAACTTCGCCGATTGGGAATTGGATTTGAGGATTGTCCTCGACTCCGAGAAGTTGGGATATGTTCTTGAGGGTCCACTGCCCCTTGCTGTGGCAGAGGATGCTACACCGGAAGAACGTGTAGTCTTCCAAGTTTGGAAAGATGATGATTTAAAATTTAAATCATACATCTTAAGTTCGCTTTCACCGGGGCTCAAGAAACAATACTATGGCATGTTAGATGCGTATAATATGATGACTCAATTAAGACAATCGTTTGAGAACCAAGAACAAGTTGTTGTTCATAAGGTCGCAATGGAATTGTTCCATGTGCGGTTGGATGAGGGGCAAGCTGTTAGCCCACATGTTCTTCAGATGATCGATTTGATCGATTAACTGAGGCAACATAATCTCATTCTGAATGACATTCTCGGTAGGAGTGTCATTCTTGGTTCGCTCTCAGATTCTTATCGCCAGTTCGTGATGTACTTCAACATGAACGTGATTATCTGTACCTACCAAGAGCTGCATAGGATGTTGCTCACGGCGGAAGAAGACCTCAAGAAAGGAGTACCGACTCGCCCTCCAAGACCTACTTCACTTTCTGCTTCTTCCCATACTTGGTCAAAGGGAAAGAAGAAGAAGGGTCTCGGTCCTCAACCACATGCAAAGATAGCAAAGCCCAAGAGGGCTTCTGAAGACAAATGTCATCACTGCAGCAAAGTCGGGCACTGGAAAAGGAATTGTCCTGACTACATTGCCCAACTGAGGAGGGAGAGAGCATCGACATCAGGTACATTTATTTTTCCAGTTATTGATATATCTTTGGCTTGTAAAGCCGTTACATCCACCTGGATTTTAGATTCTGCTTGTCCCATTCACATTTGCAATTCGTTGCAGGTGCTGAAGGAAAGTAGGAAACTGAAGCCTGGAGAGATTCAGTTGCGGTTCAGGAGTGGAGACTCAATGGATGCAGTTGCAGTGGGAGTATGCGAGATCCCTTTGCTGAAAGGGACACTTTTGTTAAATGATTGTTATTTTGTACCTAGATGTGTAGCTAATATTATATCACTTTTTGTATTGGATATAGAAGGCTTTCGTATTAATATTAAGAACTGTTCTTTGTATTTGTATGATAAATGTAATATTCAGATCCTTTGTTGTCCAAATAAGCATGGTCATTATACATTGCAAACTTCAAAAGATATTTTAAACACTGGAATTAATAAACGTAGTTTACCTGTAATTAATAATACTGAACTTTGGCATATACGGTTGGGTCACATAGGCGTTAAACGCCTTACCCAATTGGTTAGGAATGGTTTGATACCAGATCTTACCATTGAATCATATCCAACTTGTGAATCATGTATTCAGGGTAAAATGACCAAAGCCCATTTTCTGGTGTTGGACACCGCGCCACTAACTTACTGGAACTCGTACATTCTGATGTATGTGGTCCACTAAGTCAGACTGCTCATAGTGGTTATTCGTACTTCGTTACATTTACCGATGATATGTCACGGTACTGTTATATCTATTTGATGCGACATAAATCGAAAACCTTTGAAAAGTTCAAAGAGTTCCGAAATGAAGTAGAAAAACAAACTGGTCAATATATTAAATGTCTTTGATCCGATCAAGGCGGCAAATATATGAGCAGTGAATTCATGGATTATATAAAGGAGAATGAAATTCTCTCTCAATATACTCCTCCAGGTACTCCATAGCACAATGGAGTGTCTGAGAGGAGAAATTGGACTTTATTAGATATGGTCCGATCGATGTTGGGTTTCACAGATTTGCCCTATTACTTATGGGGCTACTCTCCTTTAACAGCTGCACATCTTTTGAATAAGATTCCTTCAAAAGCTGTTCCTACGACTCCGTATGAGATATGGTTCGGTAGGAGACCAAATCTTAGTGACATTAAGGTTTGGGGTTGTCCTGCCTATGTCAGGGTGATTCAGCAAGATAAGCTTTCGCCTCGAGGGCAAAAGTTTAGGTTTGTCGAATATTCTTCGAATACGAGGGGATATCTGTTCTATGATACCGAGCATCGAAATAAGTTCGTAGCTCGCTTTGCAAAATTTCTAGAAGTATAATTTTTGTCAGAAGGTGGTAATCATAGATAGGTTGAACTTGATGAAGTCCAACCTGAAAACAACGAACCAACGGAGGAACATGAAGTTCAAGTAGATGAAATACCTTCAACACACACACTCTGTATGTCATAAAGGGTATCTAGACCTCCTGAATGCTTGTATTTGATACAAGAAAAGAGTATAGATGTTCTCTTAGTAGAAGAAATTGATCCTTTCACCTATAGAGAATCGATGTTGGACATCGACTCCGTGAAATGGCAAAGTGCCATGAAATTCGAGTTAGACTCAATGCATGAGAATCAAGTTTGGGACTTGGTTCCGCTTCCTGAATGAATTGTTCCTATCGGTTGTAAATGGGTTTACAAGAGGAAACGCGGGTCTGACGGTAAGGTTGAAACTTACAAGGCCCGACTGGTAGCAAAAGGTTACACGCAACGACCTGGCGTCGACTACGATGAAACTTTTTCACCAGTAGCAATGCTTAAGTCTATTCGGATTTTGCTTTTTATAGTTGCGTATCATGACTACGAGATTTGGCAAATGGATGTCAAAACGGCTTTTCTAAATGGATTTCTTGATGAATAAATCTATATGGAACAGCTGGAAGGTTTTGGGCGGGTATGGTGTGTAAGCTTAAGAAGTCCATTTATGGACTTAAACATGCTTCTCGAAGTTGCAATCTTCGATTCGATGAGATTATTAAATCGTCTGGTTTTCTCAAGAATTCGGAAGAATCATGTGTGTATCAGAAGTCCAGTGGGAGCATGGTCGTATTTTTAGTCCTTATATTGATGACATCCTAATCATTGGGAATGATTTAGGGATGTTACAAAGCGTCAAAGCGTACCTCTATAAGAATTTCTCCATAAAGGACCTGGGAGAAGCTTCCTAAGTTTTAGGGATAAAACTCTATAGAGATAGACAAAAGAAGCTGATTGGGTTATCCCAATCAACGTACATAGATAAGATCTTGGAACGGTATAATTTTGGTAACTGTAAGACAGCAAACATACCGTTCAGACATAGGATTCATCTTTCAAAGAAGATGAGTAGGTTAGAATGTCTAACCAACCTTATACTTCGTGTTTGGGTAGCATAATGTATGTCATATTATGTACAAGGCCTGATATCAGTTTCGTTGTTAGCGTAACTAGTCGATATCAGTCCAATCCAGGTAATGACCATTGGATGGCCATTAAACATATCCTGAAGTATTTAAAAGGTACTAAGGATAAGTTAATAATTTATGGAGGAAACGAACTGCAAGTTAACGAGTATACAGATTCTGATTTCCAATCGGATCCTGATGATAGAAAGTCTACATTTGGATTCGTATTTACCCTTAACGGAGGTGCAGTTTGTTGGAAGAGTTCCAAACAGGGATCAACAGCAGATTCCACCACTGAGGCGGAATATATTGCAGCTTCTGAAGCTGCAAAAGAGGTTGTGTGGATAAAGAACTTTGTCACAGAATTGGGAGTTGTCCCAAGTATCGAGAATGTGATTTCGTTATACTGTGATAATACTAGAGCCATTGCGCAAGCAAAGGAACCGAGGGCGCATCAGAAGTCGAAGCATATGGAACACAAGTACCACATCATTCGAGAGATTGTGTCGCGAGGAGATATTGTGGTGTGCAAGGTACCGAGTGAACATAATATAGCAGACCCGCTGACGAAGGCCATACCTCCGAAGTTGTTTGATAAACACGTGAAGTCGATGGGTATTAGATACAATCGTTATTGGCACTAGAGAAAGTGAGAGTTTTTGTTGGGGTTGGTGCTCAGAGCGCCAATTCACGGTTGTAATTCTTTATGAATATTTTTGTAAAACGTTATAATTATGAATAAGATATGCAGTTTCTATAATATAATATATCTCTTAATATGGTAAAGACGTAATGACCTTGGAATGACTAGTCATGATGCTGTTGCAAAAGCGTCGCAACTGACATTGAGTTGTATCATGACGTTATCATTCTCAGACAGTTCCTGGTCAAGGTTTACACTACTTGGTCAGTATAGTAAACCCGTTGAGACCGGTACATGTTGTATACTGGAATATATGATTCCAATGGTTTCTCAATGAACCATAAGTCTTGGAGACTAGTATAGACGTGTAGGTGTTTATAGCGGATAAACACTGAACGACTCACCGAAGATTCTTAATGGATGGTACACCAACGTCAATAAGAATCTTATCGGGTTGAGTAGCACTTGTGATTCTTCGACTTGAGATACCACTGTGGGCGCATGAGACATCTTCCACACTTAGATGGCAGTCACGTCACCGATCTATTTAGATCAGACCTCCGCCTGTTCGTTGGGTGTGGATAGATCCTCAGGGTGTCCTGTGTGTATCGAGATAGGATCCGTTAGTTCTGTGTATCAGAGCATAGGAAGTCCATATGATTAGCAATCAGATAAAAACCATGGGCCCGTGGTACAATTTAGAAGCCAGTTCTAAATGTTCTTTTTGAGATTGCTAATAGAGACGTCGACGAGATAATCCCCATAAAGATTTGACGTTTACATCTATATCTTTGGTATATATCCGGATACCTGTGTCGGAGGAATTATACATTTTCCATTACCTCGACATGTATGATTTAGCGAGTTTATCTGTGTTCGTCATAATTTACGGATGGATAAATTATGGACACGAAATTTGATTTCGTAACGGATATGCCTGAATCTAGAGAGTCTCACTAATGAAATATACTCGTAGAGTACTAGGGCAACATTTGAAAATAATATTGATTATTTATAAAGTTTTTTAAAGGTTAAACGAAATGGACGACCAAGTATTACAGGGATTGGCTTATAACTGTCTGCCACAGATTATGTTTCTAAAATAATAAAATCCACATGATATATGAATTTATCGATTTGCAATAACACATCTTCCAAAATTCCTTTTGGTACTTTAACTGATCTATCGGCAAGTAAAATAGTAGTTGAGGTTAGTTCCGTCTCACCGATATTAAGTTATTGGTAAACCGAAAATGGAAGTAAATTTACACTAGCTCCAAGATCAAGCAAAGCATGTTCAATGTTTTGATTTCCAATAATGTAAGAAACAGTTGGACAACCAGGGTCTTTGTATTTTAAAGAATTATTGGTTGAAAGAATGGAACTTACATGTTCAGCTAAAAAAGCTTTCCTTCTTACCTGATATTTTCTTTTAACAGTGCACAGATCTTTCAGAAATTTGACATAAGATGGTATCTGTTGGATGGCATCTAACAAAGGAATATTGACCTTTACATGTTTAAATATTTCATAAATTTCTGGAGAATGGTTCAATTTCTTTGTTTTTAATGCTTGAGGGAATTGAGGTGTATGTGAAAAATTATTATTATCAACGATAGGAAATGGTTCATCAACATCTTCATTACCCTCTGAATCTGTTTTATTCTCAGTTTTGCGAGGTTCAAGAATATGTATGTGGATGTCCTTACCACTACGAAGAGTAATAACATATTTGACTTGGTCTAAGTGTTGATTTCCAGAACTACCCTCGTAAGAATTTAAATGACTCTTGGGATTTGACTGTGGTTGTGCATGAAACTTTCCTTTCTCATTAATGGTTAATGCAGATGTAATTTTAGCAAAAGTTTCTCTTAAATCATTCATCATTTGTACATTTTGGTTACTGACGGCTTCCTGTTTTTCCATAAATGCATTCAAGGTATCCTCTATGGTTTTTCTAGGTGGTGGGACATATGGTGCATAATTCTGGGAATTTCGGAAATTCTGGTGAACCTATGGAGGTTGTTGTGAGGATTATGCTTGGTTCACATTCCTCCAATTGAAGTTTGGATGGTTTCTCCAACCAGAATTTTGGGTTTGTGAGTATGGGTTTGGATTTGGTCTGTTGAATGTGTTTATGCAACTGACTTGGTCATGGAGACATTCTTTCAGGGCTAGTAAGGATGGGCAAACTTCTGTGACATGTTCATTTGAACTACAGATTTGACATATGACTTCCTAAACTGACTTGACTTGATCATTCTTCCCCGTTTCTAAAGCCTCAATTTTTTTAGACAAAGATGCATACTTGGCATCAAGGTCATGGTCTTCCTTAAGGTTAAACAAACCTCTGCCAGATGGTTGTGGTTTTACAGATGACTCATAGGTACCAATTATGTCCCATTGTTTTGTATTCTCTGCTATGTTCTCTAGGTAATCTAGTGCATCTTCAGGATCTTTGTCCCTGAACTCACAGTTACATATCATCTCCACTACTTGTCGATCTTGGGGTGCTAAACCCTCGTAGAAGTGGGCAACTAGCCTCCATGTTTCAAACTCGTAGTGTGGACAAATGTTTAACATCTCTATATACCTCTCCCAACATTGGTAAAGTGTTTCCCTCGACTCTTGTGTGAATGTTGTGATTCTTCTATTAAAGGAATTTGTACTGTGAGAGGGGAAGAACTTCTTAAGAAACTGCTCTTGTAAATCATCCCTAATAGATCCTGACCTAAGATTTGTAGCCAAATTTTAACTTTATCCTTTAAAGAAAAATGAAAAAAACTTTAACCAAATTATATTCATACTACAATTTTGGTATGTGCAAGTGTTAAACAACTTTTCAAACTTTCTTAGGTGCTGATACAATATTTACAAAAAGGAAATTGATGACAAGATAAAAAAAAATAAACTATAAAATAACCTGATGAGTCAAGGGTCGATCCACAGAGAATAGATTTAGTAAAATAGAATGTTAAGTAGAGCGAAAAGAAAAATATTTGATTTGTTGAAGTTGTTGGAAACTTTTAAGTGAAAATACAGCAATAAAATGAAATGTTTGAGTTAGGGGATCCACTATTAATATTTTAAATCTAGAAATCTCGCTTAATTATAATATATAAATTTTCTTTGTTACCCAATTAATTTATTTCAAAAATTAATTATGTCAATATATAGAACCGACCATAAAAGGTGATGGTCATTTCTATCGATAACTAGTCCTGCCAAGGTACTAAGTACGCCAAAAACATAAAATCAGCCATATAGGCGGTAATACCGTTTATTTATAACAAGTCCTACCAAGGTACTCAATTATGCCAAAATTGTATAAAACCAGCCATAAAGGCGGTAGCAAGATAAAACCAATCATAAAGACGGTAGCAAGATAAAACCAGCCATAAAGACGGTAGCAAGATAAAACCAGTGATATAGACGGTAGTCAATTTTGTCAATAATTAATCTAGATCTAAATCAAGTTTAAATTACAATTTATTTATTATAATGTAGGCGAGATTAATCTAAATTTTCATTATAAAAGCTTCACCCATTACCCCAAAGACATTACAGAAAGCTTTAAATAAATAAACACTCAAGACACTCTCTCTCCAAAATCTATAGAGGAATCTGGAAAGAAAGTATGAAAATTTCCTCTGCCAGACGCTTCAATTTATAAGCAAATTTTGGTCGGCGCATCGCTACGCGAGTGCTACTATGGGGACACGTGTTGAGAGAATAGCGCGTTCCGCAGTGTCTTAGTCTTATTAGGTGCGTCGCAATGCGCAGTCATTTCCGTGTCGCAACGCAGATGCTGAATTTCCTTTTTTGCTTTTTTCCAAGTCTGGTTTGTCCTGTCGAGCTTCCGAGCAGTATTTTACATATCAAATAATATAAAATAACACAATAAAAATACTCAAAACATAACATAAAATATTATTTCACAAATGTGTCAATTTAAGGGGATTAGTGAAACTATAAGTGTAAAATGATTGACTTATCGTATAATAAATATGTACTTTTTAGTATTCATCAGTGAGATCATGTATCAAACTATTCCTAACAAACTGGGTTAGGCGTTTCACATCTATATGACCCAACCTCGTGTGCCACAGTTCAGTATTTTTATATCAGATTGTTTACGTTTATTAATTCTAGTCTTAAAGATATCTTTGAGGTACGCAATATGTAATGACCATGCTTGTTTGGACAACAAATGATCTTAATATTATTTCTATCATATAAACACATAGAATGATTCTTAATATTTACATTATATCCTTCAGTATCTAATACAAAAGGAGACATAATATTCTCCACACATTCTGGCACAAAATAGTAGTCATTTAACAAAAGTCTCCCACTGGGTAAGGGAATCTCGCATATGCCCACTGCAACCGCATCCAGAGAGTCGCCACTCCCGAATCGCAACTGCATCTCCCCAGATTTCAGGCATCTACTTTCCGTCAACACCTGCAACATATTGCAAATGTGAATAGGACAAGCATAATCTAAAATCCAATTAGATGTCATAGATTCACAATCCAATGAGATATCAATAATAGGAAAAATAAAAGTATATGATGTCGATGCTCTTTCCCTCCTTATCTGTGCGAGGTAGTACAGATGATTTCTTTTCCAGTGCCCAATTTTTTACTAGTGATGGCATTTATCTTCAGAAGCTCTCTTGGGCTTCGCTACCTTACCCTGCGGAGGAACATTGAAACCTTTCTTCTTATTTCCTTTAGTCTTCTTCCCCTTCGACTTGGATTGGGAAGAAGTGGAAAGTGGAGTAGGTTTCGGAAGGTGAGTCACAACTCCTTTCTTTAAATCTTCATCTGTTGTGAGAAGCATCTTATGCAACTCACAGTAAGAGCAATAAAACCCATTCATGTTGAAGTACAAGACGAACTGGTGATATGACGTCGGAAGCGAACCGAGTATGACACTTCATCCTAGAGTATCATTGAGATAGAAATCTCGGCGCCTCAATTGCTCGATCAAATTGATCAAATGAATCATATGAGGGCTCACAGCCTACCCCTTATCAAGTTTATAATGGAACAGTTTCATTACAATTCTAAGAACCACGACCTTTTCCTAGTTCATGAACGATTCACAAAATTGTGTCATAATGCTATATGCATCCAAAGTATTACCTCTTCAATTCAGAATAAAAAAAAAAACTGAGAATGAATGATTTAACTCTTAAATCATCATCTTTCCATTTACGGAAAGTCTCCATCTCTTCAGGCGATGAATCCAGAGAAATTGTTAGGGTTGGTGCTCGAAGTGCCAATCCGGATCGTATTTATGTCCGATTCATAAATACAAGCAATTGTATTTTCCATAATATTACTAATTTAACGGTAGCGCCATTGTCTTTCATACACTTATTCGATCTAATTGTGATTATATATCTGATTACGATTATATCGAAACTGAATCTGGTTAAGTGATACGTGTATATTAGACAAAGACCCTAAAATTTACAGTATAGTGCGTAGTTACAACGTAGTTTGTAATTGACATTAGGAAACGCGCTATTAGTTGTATATCCTTAGATAAAGTTCCTGATCAAGATTTGCTAACACGGGTCGGTTAGTAAAATCTGTTGATACCAATACATGTCGTATATCGTGACTTGGTCCGATGGTTTATCCTAGTGAACCATGAGTCTTGGGAGACTCGTATAGACATTTAGGTATTTGTTTGATAAGATACTGAACGACTCACTGAAGGTTTCCTAATAGATGGTACACCAACGTCAATAGGAACCCTCTCGAGTTGAGCGAGCATAGTGGTCCTTCGACTTGAGATACCACTGTGGATATATGAGCTATCATCCACACTTTGATGGCAGTCACGTCAACAATCTAGTAATAATCAGACATCCGCCTATTCGTTGGGTGTGGATTGATGCTCATGATATCTTGTGTGTATTAAGATAGGATCCGTCAGTCCTGTGTACAGGGCATAGGCATCCTCACATGTTTACGATCTAGTAAATCCATGGTCGTGGTATAATGTCGGAAACCAGTTCCGAGTGTTATTTTATGATCGTAAATTGAAAGTCGACTGTATTATACCGAATGGATTTGAGGTTTACATCTATATCCCAAGTATAATACGGATGGCCCATGGCAGAGGGATTATACGTATGCTAGCGAGATTATCTGTGGTCGTCATAATCCATGAGTGGGTGGATTATGAACACGGAATTGGATTTCATGACGGATAAACCTAAATTTAGAGAGTCCCACAATATGAAGTGTACTCGTTGAGCACTTGGGCAACGCAATATGAATAATATGGATTATTCATCATACTTCACCGGATTAAGTAAGTTAATTCGGATCGTTTAATCGTTAAATGATAACACTTGCAATTAGGGGATTTTGTCCGCTAATAATTATTGTGTATTTATATATGATACATAATACGATTAGATACACATTAATTATTCGTCAAATGAGATTTTGACACATGCCATGAATAAATGTATTTATTATTAATGTAAATAAAATACATATATTTGTGTAAATTAATTGTTTAATTATTTAATAGTTAAATAATTAAATAATTGACTTTTCAAACCTTATCCATTTGTCATAATTATTGTGACAAATGGTGAGTTATAATTAGTACACATGGCATTGATTAATTATATTTTACATTTGTCCAATTTTGATTGGTTATATATAAAGTTAATTTGAATTAATTTGATTAAATGAAAATGACAAAATTGCCCCCAAAAGCCCTTCCATTTTCGGCCATATATTAAAGGAGAGAGAAATTGTTTTATCTTCTTCTTTAATCATCATCAACGACCAA
>SKCR01002829.1:0-27174 GCA_019454045.1 Zanthoxylum bungeanum | reverse complement strand
CAGGTATGTTTGTTATTGAGATAAATATGACTACTTCTAGTCTTAATAAAAATTGGATTTTTTATTCTGGCTGTGGTTCTCATATTTGTACTGATGTGCAGGATCTGCATGATAGCAGGAGACTGGCTTCGGGGGAGGTAGATCTACGAGTTGGAAATGGAACTTCTGTTGCTGTTTTGGCCGTAGGCACTTTGTTTTGGAACTGCCCTCGGGGCATGTACTTAAACTAAATGACTGTTATTTTGTTCCTAGTTTAAATAGGAATATTATTTCTGTATCTTTGTTAACCCAGTATGGGTACACTTTTGTATTTAAAAACACCAGGTGTTATTTATATAAAAATGATGCAGAAATTTGCACTGCCGATGCAAATAACGGTCTTTATATTTTGAATATAAATAAATCTCCAAAACGTAAAATAACAAACAAAAGGCTCAAAATGAGTAATCCAAAGGAAGAAACTTATTTGTGGCATTGTCGTCTGGGACACATCAACAAGACTCGCATATCCACACTTTCGAAGAGTGGGTACTTGGACGGATTTGATCCAAATTCATATGACGTCTGCGAATCTTGTTTATTAGGCAAAATGCCTAAATCACCTTTTAGTGGTAAAGGTGAACGCGCCACTGAACTGTTAGCCCTCGTTCATAGTGACGTTTGTGGGCCCATGTCTAGCCAGGCTAGAGGTGGATATCGATACTTCGTAACCTTTACGGATGATGCATCGCGTTATGGTTATGTGTATCTAATGATGTACAAGTCGGAAACTTTTGAGAAATTCAAAGAGTTTCGACACGAAGTTGAAAAACAAACAGGCAAGAGTATTAAGACATTACGGTCGGACCGTGGTGGCGAATACTTAAATAATGAGTTTCAAGATTACTTGAAAGAATATGGTATTCTTTCACAATGGACTCCTCCTGGAACACCACAATTAAATGGTGTGTCTGAAAGGAGAAACGTACCTTGCTTGACATGGTAAGGTCGATGATGAGTCGCACTGAGCTACCTATATCCTTCTGGGGACATGCATTAGAAAGTGCAATTCTTATTTTGAATAGGTTTCCGTCAAAGTCTGTTGAACAGACTCCGTATGAGATATGGACAGGAAAGAAACCAGGTTTCTCATTCCTGAAGATTTGGGGTTGCTGGGCATACGTCAAACGTTTGGAAGGTACCAAACTTGAACCCAAATCTGATAAATGCCTATTTGTTGGATATCCTAGGGAAACCAAAGGATATTACTCTATATTACCCACAAGAGAACAAAGTATTTGTTACTCTACATGCGGTTTTCCTTGAGAAGGAATTCCTAAATGCAGTGTTTAGTGGGAGGAAAGTAGAACTCGATGAAAGTCGTAGTGATACTGTTCCTGGCAATGAATCGAGAACGGAACATGAACAGTCCATCCAGGATGAGACTGAACCACAATATTCAATTACACAAGGACTACGTAGGTCGGAGAGAGTCAGGGTAATACCTGAGAGGTATGGATTCCTGATCTCACCTCATGTAGATATTAATCTTATTGAGGATACTGAACCGGCTACGTATGAGGAAGCGATACAAGGTATCGAATCCACTTTATGGCAAGAGGCCATGAAGGCCGAAATGGATTCCATGTATACCAACCAAGTTTGGACACTAGTTGATGCACCAGAAGGCGTAAAGCCTATTGGATGCAAATGGGTCTTCAAGAAGAAGACCGACATGGATGGCAACGTACAAACGTACAAAGCTAGGCTCGTAGCGAAGGGGTATCGTCAGCAACTTGGAGTTGATTATGACGAAACATTCTCACCCGTTGCCATGATTAAATCCATTCGGATAATGCTTGCGATAGCTGCATATTACGATTACGAAATATGGCAGATGGACGTTAAAACCGCTTTCCTTAACGGAAACCTGTTGGAGGATGTTTATATGCAACAACCTGACGGTTTTATCGCACCAAGACTTGCAAACAAGTTTGTAAGTTAAATCGGTCCATTTATGGACTGAAGCAAGCATCGAGGTCATGGAACCAACGTTTTGATGAGGTCATAAAAGAATATGATTTCATTCAAAACGTAGATGATCCTTGTGTATATAAGAAGGTTAGTGGGAGTGCACTGACTTTTATTGTCCTTTATGTCGACGATGTATTGCTTATAGGCAATGACATTCCCATGTTAACGTCGGTGAAAGCTTGGCTTTCATTGAAATTCTCCATGAAAGATCTGGGAGAAGCAGCTTTTATTCTAGGAATAAAGATCTACAGGGATAGAGCTAGAAGGCTACTTGGACTCTCTCAGAGTACATATATTGATAAAGTGTTGAAGAGATTCAACATGGATCAGTCCAAGAGGGGACTGTTGCCAACATCACATGACGTCTATCTATATAGGGACATGTGTCCTAAAACACAAGATGAGAGAGAAAACATGAGTCGGACTCCGTTCGCCTCGGCAGTTGGATCGATCATGTATGCCATGATATGTACACGACCTGATGTGTCCTATGCTTTGAGCATGTGTAGTCGATATCAGGCCGATCCAGGAAAGATCACTTGATGGCAGGTTAAGAGTATCCTTAGGTATCTTAAGAGAACTAAGGATGTTTTCTTAATATATGGAGATGGAGAACTTGAGGTATCTGGGTATACCGATGCAAGTTTCCAAACCGACAGAGACGACTTCAAGTCGCAAACCGGGTACATATTTTGCTTGAATAACGGAGCAGTGAGCTGGAAATCTTCCAAGCAAGATACTGTTGCCGATTCAACAACTGAAGCGGAGTACATTGCAGCAGCTGAAGCAGCAAAGGAAGCGGTTTGATCCGAAAATTCCTAGTTGGATTAGGAGTAGTTCCATTAGCAGCTGATCCCGTTTTATTGTATTGTGACAATAGCGGGGCCATAGCGCAGGCTAAGGAACCAAGGTCTCATCAACGATCCAAACATGTTCTTCGACGATTCCATCTGATTCGAGAGATCATACATCGTGGCGATGTGAAGATCGAAAAGATCGCATCAGAGGACAACATTGCAGATCCGCTGACGAAAACAATTCCTCGGGAAAAGTTAAGCGACACATACATAGTTCAGGTATTAGATGCTTGAGTGACTGGTTATTAGGCCAAGTGGGAGATTGTTAGACAGTTATGACCCATAACGTCACTATTTTGTAAATGATATTGTATTATTGTACAAAATTAACTATGTAGTAATGAAATTGCCTTTTACCGTTTTGTAATTTATTTACTTTGATATAAATGGTAAGAGTCCCTATGATTAGTTCCGGATTGTGATGATATGAGACGGTATCAATCCATAAAGGTTTAATCATTAAATATCCCTAGTCGTAGTATTATCGAGATTGGACATCGATAATGCGGAATAGACTAGTACTGCACTTGTGCATGTTGTGAGGGCACAACGGCATAGTTCTCATATATTTAAGTATAGGATACTTATGAAAGTGCGGTAGGAGGTTGTGTTTTACCGATGGTACAGAAAACAGCTTCGCTCTGGATACCCCCGCGGAATCCCATTGGTAGTATGTCTGCGTGTCTATGGGAGTCCGCTTCAGGGTAGGTGCATATGATCTTAACCTGAGACTTGCATCGCTAGTACTTACGACAATCGGTAAACTTTAGTTTTGGTGGTCCAGGGCTTTAACGGGTTCTGTGTACACCTCTTCTGGGTTTATCGAGAATCGTAGTGTATTGGGTGTGATGTCAAGATGGAAGTATCACTTCAGACATATGGAGATGATGATCGCGAGGGATACAGAACTAGTACTCTATAATGGTTGCAACCATCGGGATAATATGACTAGGTCAGGATTATCCGATTCAAAGAGACTGGTTGCTTGATCTCCGATATGTGTATCGTACGGGGCAGACACATTTCCAGCCCCAGGCCTTACATGTGATTATCCGATACTGGTTCGATATACACTATACTACGGTATACTACGCTTGTTATAGATCTTATATTCCAATAAGAATATTTCTGGAGAATTGGGTAGGCATGGCGTTTTGCTAGAGGCTAACCTTGTCTTGTAAATCGGTAAAAACGTAGTACTTGGTACGTACATATTCAGATAATCTGACGGCCGTATTTACTGCCAACATATCCAGGGATCTCTTGGGTCGCTTCCCGAAGATTCACCAATGACGTATGACTCAAACTTGATTAATCTTGGATTAATTACGGAGAGACTTATCTTGGATAAAGTACTATACAAGAGAGAGAACGATTAATTTGGAATTAATCGTAAAATTATTATATTCGATATAATAATCGAAATTCGATTTCGACGCGAAATTAAAATTAGATTTTAATTCGGGCAAACGAGTTAATTTAGAATTAATTCGTTAGCGACGTGACTTAAATAATAATTTCGCTAGGCGCAATTATTTATTTAAATTCGATTTAATTAAACGTCGCGACGTAAGTTCGGTATTTCGGAATATCGAACCCGAACGCGTGAGTGCACGTGGGCCCACTTTCATTTGGAAACGTGTGGGGCCCACATGACACATGTCATTATATGCATTATTTAATTGTTAATACATTGCATGGTGATAGTGTACAATACACTCAATGGTTTTGCATGGAGTTTGAGTGTTTGACACTCTAAGCCATTGAATGATTTGTGTCATAAGTTTATTATTAATTTAATAAATATTATGGCATAAATATAAATTGATTTTTGTAACAAAAATCATAATACTCCTCTCTCTCACATTGCCGAAAACAGATGCAGTTTTGGGCTCTCCATTTCTTCAATTTTTGTGCAAGATTTGAAGAAGTTGTGCATTCAAAATCACAACAAAGGCTAGCACCTTCAAGGATCATACATAGGTGATATGGGAAACTAATCCTTGAGCTTGGAAGGATCAAATTCGACTTGGAGTCCCTCTTTTCTTCTTGGCCGAGAGCTTCACTGCACAAGGGAGGAATTTCGCATCATCTTAGCATCCATTTTCAAGTATTGTGAGTATGATTCCGCCATACTTCAATTAATTCATTCATGTATTTATGTATTTTGCTTGTTCTTGTTGATCTTGGGGCTTGGTAATTATTTCCAACACCTCGGCCCTAACTGATACTGTTATGGGCCTTGCCCCCAACTGGTACTGATATGGGCCTCGTCCCCAGACTGATACTGATATGGTCCTCGCCCCAAGACTGATACTGATGTGGGCCTCGCCCCCAACTAATACTGTTATGGGCCTTGCCCCCAACTGATACTGATATGGGCCTCGCCCCCAGACTGATATTGATATGGGCCTCGTCCTTGTGATTCATTCCTGAAGACTGCTGACATTGTAATGTTGCTGCTTCTGGTTGGCTTGTATTTGACGATTTCTCTTTTTTTTCTCTGAAACATGTTATTACAAAACAGAACAAACACGAAAAGGAATGCAGGATACATTACGTGTATGCATGCATGCATGAATGAGTTTCATATCCCGTTGGGTTAGGTCTTCTGCCGGTACTCTTGGTGGCTTCTTGGTCTTTTGACAACTCTGTCATCTTCCCTAACCAACGGGTATCTATGATGGCTTTCAAGACAAAAAGGGGGTTAACATGGTGCATGTATGTATGAGGTGCATGTGATGCATGAGATGCATGCGATACAAGAAATATATCAACTCATTAAAATTTCACACAAATCGGCCCATCATCATTTTAGAAGCTTTTGGGCTAACTGTCATAGGAGTGAACTCGTCCCAGTTTAAATGGCCCAACAAGTTCACATCTCATGGCAAGAAGTCCAACTGTATCCAAATGATAACGTTCCTAAACACAAACATATAATGGCCCATTGGCGTTTTAGAAGCTTTTGGCCCAATCATCATAAGATACATTCTTGTCCCAGTTTAAATGGCCCAACAAGCCCATATCTCATGACAAATGGTCCAAATGGATCCAAAACGATTGTTCCCAAACACAAGCATAAAAGAAAGATAATGCAAACATAAAACAATAATTTCTACGGAATGGCCCATCAACATTTCATAAGCTTTGGGCCTAATGGTCATAAGGTACGAACTCGCCCCAATTTAAATGGCTCAGCAAGTTCGCATTTCTGACAATAGTCCAACTGCATCCAAATGAGGATGGTCCACAAGCACATACTCAAGGAAATAATTGTTACTTTAACCATACAACCCCGGTCTATGGGTGGGTTCGCAAGAGTGTAGACAAAGGCTCTCACCGGCGAAGGATGGCCCACAACTAGGTCTCCCCAATCAAGGGTTCGAGCGGCCAAGTGAGCACACCCTTTTTTATACACTGAGGTACGTGCCAGTGAGCTATGGTGTGTGACCGACTGTCAAATGGACTTCCTGTTGTAGATTCCCCAGAGGGAGGGTGGAGCGAGGCTCACTTAAATACCCAAGCCTCTTAGGCTCTTATCGCTTGGTGTCAGGAATAAACAACGAGTCGTCCAAATTAGTCCATCACAATAGGCTACGAGTAGATGGCTATCTAGGTGCCTTCACTGCTTTTCCTTCTAGAAAAGTAGTGAGTGAAGGAAGACATCAAACCATTACCTAGCCTCAAAATGCCTTTGATTAAACCCTCATTTCATCCACAATAGACACGGTCAATTAGAACATAAATCCAAATATTACAAGACAATATTTCGGGGCCGATTCTCTATCCCAGTGGAGTCGCCAGACTTTGGGACACAGAAACTGGACGACGCATGCTGTCCTAGGCTCAAGACCTAGTTGGGAGTACGGAGTAGCCCGCAGGGGACTAAACCGGAGAATAATGGATTCGCCACCCGGTGTGAACCGGGAAAATGAGATTTAATGCCGCACTCACCCCTCACAAGGGAAGACCTCAAACCGTTGGGTTCGGAATGGTCCCTTACTTATGTCACTTGTAATGAAAGGATTTTTGTAATAATTTAATCAAGCTTAAGTAACACTTATTTCCAAGAGTATCATGCTTCTAAATCCATATGCACAAAAATGAAACTTACACCTAAATTTGCATATATTTCACATCTAAGATTGTATGCTTGAAAGTACATCAAAGAAGCAACGAACATACAACTTCATTGGCATATTGTATTCATGGAAAAACAAGCACACACTAACCACACAAGCACACATAAAGGCGAATCAAATAATGGCGAACATGTGATTTCATAGACATATCATAAACAAATAGCCATTACATGTCTATGCACAAATAAAAGAGTCAACTAAGTACATAATGCAAAAAGACACTTAAGGATACAATTAGGCATTAAAGTAAGCATGCTATGACGTGGTGCAAAAGAAGATAACTAATATGGACACAAACACACATGTGAGCACTTTTCCAAGTGGTACGTGGAATTGTATCCCAAGTACAGACCGCATTACCGTCCATTTGGAATCGGCTACGGAATTTATGTCTGGGTTTCCATCCAATATACTACAAGAAATAATACTCAAATGCTATCATAACATGGATATATGAATTATACTACGTTAAGCCAAGACTAAGGTAAATGATGCATCCAATATATGAAAGACGCGGCGAATATCGTGGTAAAAGTAGCCTTTTAGGCTTTTTCTTCCCCCAAATGGAGAACCTTTTTAGTCCAACACAATAAGCCCATGCACTTTCCATTACAATGCGCACAAATACAAAGATAACTATATGGAACTTTGTATACCCGATTGAACACATCTTATATTCAACCGAATATACATCAACCGGCGCGGCAAAGCATCGTGGTAAAGGGTTTTAACCCCTCCAAATAGGGGACCTTTAATCCGACTTACTAAGCCCATGCGCTCGATTGCATCATGCATACAAAGAATAAAGACAATAACATCAAACTTAGTATGCCCGATTGAACATATCTTACATCCAACCGAACACACATCAACCGGCGCGGCAAAGCATCGTGGTAAAGGGTTTTAACCCCTCCAAATAGGGGACCTTTAATCCGACTTACTAAGCCCATGCGCTCGATTGCATCATGCATACAAAGAATAAAGACAATAACATCAAACTTATTATGCCCGATTGAACATATCTTACATCCAACCGAACACACATCAACCGGCGCGGCAAAGCATCGTGGTAAAGGGTTTTAACCCCTCCAAATAGGGGACCTTTAATCTGACTTACTAAGCCCATGCACTCGATTGCATCATGCATACAAAGAATAAAGACAAACATCAAACTTAGTATGCCCTATTGAACATATCTTACATCCAACCGAACACACATCAACCGGCGCGGCAAAGCATCATGGTAAAGGGTTTTAACCCCTCCAAATAGGGGACCTTTAATCCGACTTACTAAGCCCATGCACTCGATGCATCATGCATACAAAGAATAAAGACAATAACATCAAACTTAGTATGCCCGATTGAACATATCTTACATCCAACCGGACACACATCAACCGGCGCGGCAAAGCATCGTGGTAAAGGGTTTTAACCCCTCCAAATAGGGGACCTTTAATCCGACTTACGAAGCCTATGCGCTCGATTGCACCATGCATAATCAAGTAACATGCGGAATTCAAATGACGAAAAATAAACAAATCAAAGCAATATAAAACAAAAGAAGGTGCCGTTTACTCAAGCGGTACGTGGAGTTGTAACCCGAGTACAGATCATACTACCGTCCATTCGGAATCGGCTATGAAATTTATGTCCGGGTTTCCATCCGATATACCACGAGAGTTGACACATATTTTATTTTATTCCAAGGCCACAACATACAATATTTCATAATACATGCATATTTAGATTTTAATTAAATATTTGTTTAATTTAATTTAGATTTAATTTAAATTAATTTGTTTTAATTTAATTTAAATTTGAATTTAATTTGTGTTGGATCTTAATTTAATTTCATTGTATTTTAATTTACTTTAAATTAGTTAACTTTAATTTAATTTAATTTGATTTGTGGCATGTATTTTAAAGGTTTTAATTATTTTGGATTGGGGTGTGTTTTAAAACGAAGGTCCAACAGCGAGCCCGAAGCTAAACAAGCGAGTCAAATTCGACAAAGTACCGATTTCCATCTTTTCCCTTCCGACGTCCGTTTCCCGCGGCTCCCGCGACTTAAAAGGTAGTGCCTCCAAATAAGACTCATCATCGGGTTTCACATGCAAAAATGCAATGCCTACACTTGTATTGTTGTAAATGGGCTTATTGGGCTTGGTTGTACCAAGGTGGGTTTAGGCTAAATTGGTTGGATCCAATTGGGCCCAAAACTGCTTCCATAAAGCCCAAATGCGACTAATGGACCTTAATTATTTAATTAGGCCTAATGGGCCTAAATTGATTTCTAGGCTTATGGGGTTATTCCCAGATTGGGCTTTGGTTATTGGGTTTGACCCAAGTTGACCAAAAGTCCACACCTTAAAGAAATTAATTAAAAGCTCATTGGACTTTAATTAAATTAACATTGGACGTTAATCGGGCTTTGAGACCCGTAACGATTAAATTTGGAATTTAAGTCGTAAAGGTTTATTAATAAAGTATGATATTTAATTTGGAATTAAATAAATGAATTAGTATTAAATACAAACTGAATTGGATTTAATTATGTAGTTTAATTTAATTAGAGAATTCGTACTTTGAGTACTTATTCGCAAAACGAGTTTGACTCGCGCAAAATAAAATCGTTGTTTGAACATTGGATGGTCATTAATTATCAGATTAATTAATTTGATTAGATTGATTGATAACATGCTTGTGTGAATACATGGTTGCGATGAATGAATAATGTATATCGGATGGATATTAGATGGGTGGGGCAATTTTAGAAATTGTTGTAATAAATTTAGAATTTATTAATTGGACCTGCGTGTCCAGCCTATTACCTTCTTTCTCATTGTATTTCTCTTCTCACCTATTCCCCTCAATGTAAATGAGGTTTCTTTAGAAGTGTAGTGTAACAGGTAGAAGTAAATACTTGTGCTAGCGGGAGAGAGGAAATGAAGAGATTTGATCTAGGATCAATATGTAAAGTATCCATCCGCATATCATTATTATTTAATTATACGCGCTTTATTATGTGTTTAGAATGCATGTTTAAGGGTGTATGATGATGAGACCTTAACAAAGAAAATAAATTGGTTGCCAATTTGCACGAGAAAAACCCTCACAAAATATTAAGCGATTTTCCTTCCATTGAGTGATTCTTACTCAAGATCTAAGACTGGCATTGGTTGTTGGCCAAAGTCAATGCCTTTGTCCGTCGAGGATTTGTTTGAATCATGAGAGTTTTTGTCCATATTGGTGTCTTGTCCAAGTTGTGGTTTGTTGGCCAAAGTCAAGACCACTCTTGTCCATCGACATTGATTACGAAGCTTTCCATGGTCAATGGGTTCCGCTTAACTGGGATCACTAAGTTGTTGTGCCAAAGCCAAGGCTTAGTTGATTCAGAGGAAAAAGGTTAGGCAATATATTGGATATATTGGCATATATAGGATATATGTTTCGGACTTGGATGTCCCCCTACTGGATCTAGGAATTGGATGGGATCCAATTGATCTTAGAGATCTACCTGGTTAATTATCATACAATTTGTTGGCCAAAGTCAAGATTGTGTGACATTTAACGGGATCCTAGCCCACTAGGAAACACGGTTTCCCGAGTACTCGACAGAGGGTTAGAGGCTCGTCGAAAAATAGTGGGAGGCAAGAATTAAATTTGCAATATTCGTTTAATACTTGCCATACTACGCGCTCAATCAAATATCATTCGTCAAATAAATTAAATGTTAGTTGGACTAATATTTAAATCGTTGTTTTAATTAACAGTTGGATTGTATTCAAACAATTTAAATTATAGTTGATTAAATAGTTGGACTATAGTAATCATTATAATGAATCGTACCGAAATCGTTGATTAAATAGTTGGACTATTAAAATCAAGAAAATTGAAAGATTAGCATTTAAAACATAATCCTTGGGAAAATGTATTTAAATGATTTAATTTTCAAATTGGGAATAATTTCAAGATGATCCTGGAAACTAATAAGTTACTTTATTTGATAAAATAACATATTAGGCCTAAGCCCGGAGTTAAGCAAATAGTAGAGCATAATCTTTGGAAGATTTATGTAATGATAACTTTAGTGCTTAATCCGTTAAGCTTGCGAAATAGATTCCTTAATTTCTTAATCAGAACTATGGATTAGATCCTTAAACTATGATATTGAAATTGAAGGATCTTCATAAATCTATATTTAGATTTTAGAAGTAACAAATTGCAATAATAACTCTTGGACAGTTAATGACTATTCTCAAGGAGACAAATTCAAAGTTTGCAATAAGGCAAGTAGCGCAAGGCGCACCTTACTTCGATATTCTAGAAACCCGAGGCTTGGCCAAAGGCTTCTGGAGTGTGGAAAAGGGCAAAAGGCAAAATCATTATAATCTTTTAGAAAGACAAAAGACATATCCCAAAAGGTCTGCCTAAATTATGGTAAACGGGATCGCGGAAGCGTGACTGCCGTTTGGACAAAGCAGACATGAAGGAATTGAAGACGGGCAAGGCTCTGACTTCAATTACGTTTGTCATAAAATGTTCACTGTTAGTATTAAAATTGGATTTTAGATACTAGAAGTGGTACATAAATAAGTACTGGTGTGCAGAATCTGCTGTGAGCAGGATACTGACTTCAGATTGAGATTAATCTGTGAATTGAAAATGGGACGACTGTCGCTGTTTTAACCGCAGATACCTAAGTTTAGGAACTACCCTTTGGGTGTGTACTTATATTAGGAAACTGTTAGAATGTAACTAGTTTGACTAGAAACATTATCTCTACATCAGAGTATAATCCGTTGCAGATATACCTTTATATTCCAGAACACTAAAGTGTTTCATTAGATAAAGATGATATTGAGATAAACACATTAGATGTGAATAAAAGTATTTATATTTTGAATATAAATAAATCTCATGCATACAAGATGACAAACAAATAGCTTAAACTGAGTAAATCAGTTGAAACTTAATTGTGGCATTGTTGTCTGGGACACAATTAAACAAGACTCGTATATCCACACTTTTGAAGAGTGGGTACTAGGACTAATTTGATTCCAATCAAATAAAGTCTACGAATCTAGTTTATTGGGCAAAGTTCCTAAAAACACTATTTACTTGGTAAAAGTGCAAATGCCACCGATCTGTTAGCCCTAGTTCATAGTGAAGCAAGTAGGCCCATGTCTAGCTAGGCTAGAGGTGAATATGAATATTTCGTGACCTTTACGGATGTGGCATCGCATTATGGTTATGTGTTTCTTTTAAAACACAAATCGGAAACTTTTAAAGTTTCGACACGAAATAGACAAACAGATCGGCTAAAGTATTAAATCATCACGGTTAGACCATGATGAAAATACTTAAGCAATAAATTTCTAATATACTTGAAAGAGTATAGTATTCTTTCAATGAGGACTCCTCCCGGAACACGTCATTTTGACGGTGTGTCCGAACAGAGTAACTGAATTTTGTTAGACATGAAAAGGTTAATCCTGAGTCGCTCTGAGCTACCATTTCCTTCAACGTATACGCATAAACAGTGCAAAAATTATTTTGAATAAGGTTCCATAACAATTTGTTTGACATATTTCATATTAGATATGAATAGGAAATAAACTAGGTTTTCTCATTCCTAAAAGATTTGGGTATGCTGGGCATAAGTTTGGATGATACCAAACTAGAACCTAAGTCGGATAAGTGCCTAAGTTGTGGGTTATCCTAGGGATACCAAAGTATAGTACTTATACAACTCACTAGAGAACAATGTAATTGTTGCTCGCCATGCGGTTTTCCTGAGAGAAATACCTATATGCAGTGGTAAGTGGGAGGATAGTAAAACTCGATGAACAATTAGAGTAATACTATTCCAGGCACCGATTCCTTAATGAAACATAAATAGTTCATCAAGGATGAAACTATACCAGTAATCTTCGAATACACAAGAACCACGTAAGTCGGAGAGAGTCAGAAAACAACCTAAGGTATGGGTTTCTGATCTCACCTCATAAATATGTCAATCTTTTGAGGTATATCAACTAACTACGTATGAAGAAGTGATACAAGGTATCGACTCCCTATTATGGCAAAGTGCCATGATATCCTAAATGGATTCCATGTATACCAACTATGTTTGGATACTAATTGATGTACCGCAAGGCATTGTGCCTAATGGTACTATTAAGTCTTCAAGGAAGACATACATGGAAGGCAATATACCAATGTACTAAGCTAGGCTTGTAGCGAAAAGGTATCGTTATCAATATTGTGTCGATTACGACGAAACCTTTTACCTGTTGCCATGGTAAATCCATTTGGATAATGCTTGCTAATGCTGCATGTTTCATTTATGAAATGTGACAGCTAAATGCCAAAACCGCTTTCCTTAACGGAAACCTTTTGGAGGATGTTTACAACATCCTGACGGTTTTGTAGTACCGAAACTAGCAAACAAGGTTTGCAGGTTATTTGATCCATGTTTGGATTGAAGCAAGCATTGAATTCTTGGAATTATCGTTTTGATGTAATCATAATAGTTTATGATTTAATTCAAAATGAAAATGATTCTTGTGTATATAAGGAGGTTAGTGGGAGTGCACTGACAGTGGTTGTCCTATAAATAATGATGATATATCATTTCTTGGAAATGATATTTCCCAAATAAAACAATCGGTGAAAACTTGGCTTTCATGAAAATTCTCCGTGAACTCGTACATTGAAAAATGTACGCGACCTGGTGTCCCATATGCTTTGAGCATATGGAGTCACAATCAGGCCAATCCTAGTGATGGTCACTGGATTGATATTAAGAACATCCATTAGTATCTTAGAGAACTAAGGATGCTGTCTTGAACTATGGAGAGAGAGAACTTGAAGTGACTGGGATCACTGCTGCAAGTTTCCGAACCGATTAAAAACGACTATAAGTCACAAACGGTACTATACAGTTTGAATAACGGAACAGTAAGCTGGAAATCTTCCAAGCAAGATATTGTTACCGAATAAACAACAAATGCGGGTTATTGATGCAGCTGAGGCAGCAATAGAAGCCATTTGGGTCGATAATAAATCTAATTAGATTAGATATAGTTCTGTTAGCAGCTGAGCTAAGCTACAGCGCAGGCTAAAGAATTAATGGTCTCATCAACGATCCAGATACATACTTCGATATTTATCTGATTCGTTCGGATCATACATCGTGCGATGTGATGATCGTATAAATCGCATCACATGATAATCATGCGAATCCGCTGACGAAAGTATTTTCTCAGCAGTTTGAGCGAACCGTACATAGTTCGGGTGTAAGACACTCGAGTGACTGGCTATAGGCCAAGTGGGAGATTTTTGGACAATTATGACCCATATCGTCACTATTTGTACAGATCATGGTGTTGTTATACAAATTAACTATGTGACAAAGAAGATTGCTCTCTTATCATTAGTGATTAGATCACCAAGATGTATAAATGATAAGAGGTCCTTATGATTTGTTCTTTGATTGAGATGATATGAGACAGTATCAATCCACGAAGGATAAATCATTAAATATCAAATGTCAGAGTATTATCGAGACTGGACATCGATAATGCGTAAAAGACTAGTATTACACTTGTACGCGTTATGATGGCACAAAGGCATAGTTCTCATATATTTGGGTATAGGATACTCATGCAAGTGTAATAGGAGGTTGTGTTTACCGATGGTACGGGAAACAGCTTCGCTCTGGATATACCCCTCCGAATTCCATTGGTAGTATGACTATGTGTCTATGGAAGTCCGAATCAGAGTAGATGTATTTGGTCTTAACCTGAGACTTACACCGCTAATACTTACGACAATCAATATACTTTGGTTTTGGTCGTCCAGGGCTTTAACAGGTTCTGTGTACGCCTCTGCTGGGTATATTGAGAATCGTAGTGTGTTGGGTGTGATGTCAAGATGGAAGTATCACTCCAGTCATAATGGAGATGATGGTCACGTAGGATACGGTACTGGTTCTCTTATGTACAGCAGTCATCGGGATAAAATGACAAGGTCATGTTTATCCGATATAGAGACTAGTTACCAGATATCCGATATGTGCTTCGTATGGGGCAGACACAATTCCAGCTCTAGGCCTAGCACATGACATCCGATACTGGATCGAAATACGCAATACTATGTATACTACGCCTGATATAGATCGCTTATTCCTGTAAGCATATTTCTGGAGAATTGGGTAGGCATGGCGCTTTTCTAGAAGCCAACCTTGTCTTGTAAATCGGTACAAACGTTGTACTAGGTACTTACGTATTTGGATAGTCCGACGACCGTATTTACTGCCAAAATATCTGGGGATCTCATGGGTCGCTCTCCGAAGATTCACCAATGATGTATAACTCGCACTTTAATTAATCTGGGATTAATGAGATAAGATAGAAAATTAATCTATGATTAATTGCAGAGATATTTTATCTGGGATAAAATATCATTTTAAGATAGAGAACGATTAATTTGGAATTATCAATAAAATAATATATTCGATATATATACGAAATTAGATTTCGACGCGAATTGAAATTAGATTTTAATTCGGGTGAACGAGTTAATTTAGAATTAATTCGTTAGCGACTTGAATAGTGATTTCGCTAGGCATAACCATTTAATTACATCGCAACGGAAAATTCATTAATTTGGAATTAGCGAACCCGAGCCCGAGAGTGTTTGCGAGTGCATTCGCATTTCGAATTAGAGTACGGCACGCAAGTCACATCAAGCGTCAAATCATTAGTCACATCAAGCGTCAAATCACATGTCACTTTGAGTGATGTGACAATTTGATTGATTGATGGGAGTTGTTGGGAGCTTTTAAAGCTTGTACGTATTTGACTTTTTGAAAATCAAATTTGGTATATGTTTAATTAATTTTGGAAATAAATAAAACATATACACAACTTCCATCTCTCTCTCTTTGCTCACGTTATTGGAGCTAAATACATCTCCTCTCTCACTCAGTCTTAGACCTTCTTTTCTTCTTCTGGTTTTCTGTTACTGTCGTGACTAATGGAGAAGTAAAGAGATGATTTTGTTGCAAAATCATCAAGTGCTAGCACACATAGGAACCATCCAAAAGTGATAAGGAAATCACTTCATGAGCTTGGAATCACCATCAACCAAAGCTTGTAGCTTGGAGCAACAATGGAGATCACTAAAGCCGAATCCAAGGGGAACCAGTGCAGCTCACTGCCGAGACTCCAAGGGGGCAGAAAATGAATTTTGTTGTCTACCTCATCGCTCAACCGCTCGATGTAAGTATTCCGCAACTTCATTGATTGTATTCATACATGTTTTATGCTTTATATTCAATCCTCGGGACCGTAGAACTCCAACACCGTGATCCCTACGAAAGTGGCTTAGTTAAAATATATTTTAAAGATGTTTATGTTATTTTATTCTGTGTTTTGCTCGAGGACTAGCAAAATGTTAGGTTTGGAGGTGTGATGAGTGGTAAATGTATCATTATTTCCCACTCATTTGACCTAATATTTTGTATAGTTTCTTGAGTTTTGTGAATATTTTGATGTGTTTTGTGTTATTTTGTAGATAAATAAAGTTTTAGGACATTCTGGAGGTGATTTGGGGACAAAACAGTAAAAAACAGAAAAAAGGCATTTTGGTTATTTGGGCGCGTCGCGACGCCTACCGTGCGCCAGGTCCACATGTCAGAATCTGAGAAGTTTGACTTTGCTAACGTGTTCTGTGCCACGTGTCACCATCACAGCCGATCTGCTAATATGCGACGTGCCACGTGTCATCATCCTACGGTGCCGACAATCACCATCACCATATGTCGCCACGTGTCACTCCACATGTCAGCCATGTCATCGTCCACATCACCAGTTGACCGAGTCAACATGCCATGTCACCGCCATGTCATCATCAGCCAATCACGGCGTGCCACGTGTAATCATTCTATGGTGCCGACAGTCACTATCGCCACGTGTCGCCACATCAGCGACATGTCATCGCCACGTTAGCATAATCATTGAGTTGTCAGCCGCCTTTCCACGTGTCACCTTATCACCTTATTTGTAATCGCCACGTGTCAGATAAGAATCTGAGCCGACCAATCAGAAGCTGCCACGTCAGCACGTCGTGACGCAAGAAGAAACGTGCGCGTCGCGACGCGTGGCACTTATGGACGCCTATAAATAGAGCTCGAAATTTCAGTTTCAGATGTACCTTCCTCTCTGAATTCTCTGATGTAAATAGAGAGTTTTCTATTTAATTTGTTTTAAATTTTAGTTTTGTATTTAATTTTAATTACGTTCTGTAATAATAATAGTAATTTACTTTCTTACTTTTACAGTTTTTACTATTTAACCATGAGGATGTAACTTCCCCCTGCTAGGGTGAAAGGTAATTCTTTTACTATTTCTATTTAGATTAATCTCCCTTAAATATAATATATTCACTATTTAAAATTTGACTTAATAAGGATACCGCTATATTGGTCGGTTGGTAATTCATTTTAAACTGGTTTAAACCTGACTAAGCAAGGATACCACCAGATTGGTCGGTTGGTAATTAAACTTTCTTACCGCCTATATGGCAGGTTTATGGACAAATTTGATACTGCCTATATGGCTGGTCGGACTTAATCAGGTTACCGTCTATATGGCTGGTAGGTAATATCATCACAAGTTAATATATTATATTAAGGGAGATATCTAAATTAGTAGTAGTAAAAGTTGATCCTTTTACTTTAGCATTTTATTTTATTGTAATTTACTTTTCAGCTTTCACTTTACCGCAATTACTTTTCAGCATTTTTACTTTATGTCTTTTACTTTTAAGTTTTTACTAGCCCTAGTTATGTGTCATAACTAAGTTAGTTATCTGGGGTTGTGATGAATTCTAATATCACCGGTTTATAAGGGGTTATTTTATAGTTTGGGTAATTTAAAGGTTTACTTATTAAGTCTTAAGCTTAATGCGTCTTGTTAATTAGCCACTAATAAGATTGATCTCGTAAATCTAAAATAAACTTGACAAAGGAATTTTAGGTTTCAGCCTTAGACTTAATAGCCCACGATCTTCCTTGAGGATAGATAACCCTTTAATAGATTTTCTTACAGGATAGACATATACCTGTCGGGCGGGGGTAGCCATAATTGGAACTTAAACTTAATGAATCCAGGTAATTTGGTTGACATAGACATATGGTTCAATTGGGTTATACTGTGTATTTGCGTCTGACCATCGACAGAGGCTTTCGCTTAATTTCGTGTTCCAGCTTAGTAAACCGATTTATTACACAAACATGAAATAACCACTTCATATTTTATAAGATATTAGAAAGATTCACAACCCTAGATAGTTTCATATTATTGAATTTTCTAAAACCTACTTTCGTGTAATTTTATTCACTTGTTTTTAAATTCAAAAATCATCACCATTTCAAATCAATCAATCAACCTGTTAGATACTAGTAATCATTTGACCTCATTAAATTAATAGATTAGGTATTAAGTCCTCGTGGGATCAATATTTTTTGTACTACTTGAACAATACGTGCGCTTGCGTTATACGTGTGTGATTACGCACCGGTCATTGGGGTGGAACCAGAATGGTTTAAAATCAATTTAGCGGAATTTCTGTTTTTGCGTCGCATCACAAAGGTCTTGCGCATCGCGATACGCATCAACCAGAAGCTTCCCGTGAATTCCAGCACTCGTCGCGACGTGAGCTCTTCCTGTATCGTGATGAAGACCTGATTCTCAGGTTTATGCATTTCTTTCCTCATGCGATTCTTACCCAAATGCATCCCCAATGCATAGGTAATCACTCCAATACACTATCCATCGCATTATATCAATTCTACACATTTCAAACTACCATTTTATCATCATTAACTACTCATTTAATCACAAATCTATTATTCTTAAATCAAACTTTAAAATTTTAAACTCAAACACTTAACTCCATAACTCATTTCTTTACTTCTAAACCATCAATATGCAACCCTTAACATGACATCATCTCTAATCTACCTTTATACCTCCAAAATTAAACAAGTTAAGATTTGGGTCAAGTTTTCTTACCTTCAATTTCTTAATTTTTCTTCATACTTTAAGCCTCCATTGTTACTAAGCTTTTCTCTATTTCTTTTCTTCCTCTTCTTCTTCTTTTCCTCTATTCTTCTTCTTCTTCCTTTATTCTTCTTCTTCTTCTCTCTTTTCTTTCTCATCTTCCTCTCGGCTTCTTCTTCTTTTCTTTTCATTTTATTTTTGATTTTTTTTGTGAATTAGTGAATAGTGAACTCTTTGTATAGTGGGGTCAATTGATATTTGGAAAGTTGGAGAAGAGTGTAGAAGTTTGGAGAAAATTTGAGATTTTTACATTTGGGTCCGAAATTACTATTCATCAGGATTTTGACTTGAGTTTTTTACCACCTTTTTTGTTCTGAATTTTGGAAAATGTTCAACGCGGAGGTTGTAGGTCTCGATGTCATCTTTCCAAGGATATGAAATTCATAAAAATTGGAGTTTATATGAAAAAGTTACGCCTCAAATACCACAGGATGTGCAAAGGGAACTTTGTACAGTCTCGTCTCGGGACTTCGAGGAATTTACCGATTGTCCCCAAAGTCGTTCCATGAGTATATTTGAGTCTCAATATAATTTATTTTATATTCCTTCGTCCTTTTCATAACAGTACAGTTGTATACAGTAGTAAAAACTACTGGTCGTTACACATAAGAGCATGGAGCTTCTGAACGTCAGACTGCAAAGAAGAAATACCTATCAGGGTCTGATGGAGAAGAAAAAGAAAACTCTGATGTATGGTAGAAAAATCCATCAGAGTATCCAGATTCGAGACATCAGACCCTAGGGGTAAATGTCTATCAGGGTCTGACTAAATAGCCTAAGAAGACTTTGATGCGTGATAAACAAGCCCATCCAAGCACAAGGGTGCCCATCAGGATCTGAAGAGGAAAATAAAAGAAAACCATGACAAATATTAAGTACATTGACTTTCCAAGATTCAATTTTAAATAAAGTGTTATATTACAATAAAACGTTATGTGACATCTTTTTTGTTTTACAAAATACAAATCCGTGTGAAATAAAAAAGTAAGCCCATCAGGGTACTAGCTACCCGAAATGTATTGGAGTTGGTGCTTGGAGCGCCAATTAGAATAATGTATTGTGAATTATATTTTATCATTTATTAATAAAATAATTATATTTTCATTTAAAACTTTGTTAATGGTAATTAATATGTCATAATGCATATTAGATTGATATATAAAAATATTGAGTATGACATCGACCTTAGAATAGTGATATAGATCTTAAAATAAATATTCATAGTCGTTGGTTTTGAAGTATGGATGAATTCCTATAACCTATAAGACTAGCGCATGTTGTATCTTGGAATTGGAGTTCCAATGGTCTAACTCAATGTACCATGAGCAAGAGAAGCTCATATAGACATGTGGGTATTCGTTGGAGTGATAAGTGCATGAAAGTGTACTTTGAACATCGCTAACTCGGCTTAATTATCATGTATTTAATCTTAATTAGAGTTTATTTTGTGCTTTGTTATTAGGAACAATGGAATATGAAGTTTGGAGCAATTACGCGTGTTTCGGGACCATACGGATGCATCAGAAGCATGTGGGAAGATCAGAAACGCAAAATCAACTAACCAGCAAAAGAATCCAACAGACGCCGCGGTGCCCAAGTTCTTGGCACCGCGGCACCCTCACACAATGTTGCTCCATACATTACTCCCGCGAGTTGGGCGCCACAGCCCCTGCTTTTTGGCACCGCGACGCTCTGGAACAGTCCCAAACCCTGATTTTGATGTATTTTATCCGTATATGGACTCCGGGACTTCTCTATATAAACCCAACTTCATCCAAACCCTAAAAATGAGGAAAAAAACATAGAAAAATAGAAGAGGAACACACATCAAAGAGCCACAAACACAATTTCGAGAGAGAATGACGAGGAACTTCAAGTCCACATGACGTCTCTCCGATTTATCCAAGTTATATCTCTCTTCTGCATGGAGAACTAATCTCCTAGGCAAAGCCAATGATGAACTCTTGTATTTTAGTTTTTATGTTCATGTTGTTGATTCCTAAGCACTCTTAATCGTTTAAGACAATTGATGTTTATTATTCTTTACTATCTTTCGATTTATGAATCCAGAAACCGTGTTTATTCCACTTGCATATAGATTCAGTCATGCTTTTTCTATGTGTGATTGGGGAACCCAGTTATGACTAGAAAAGTTGTTTTATGAGGTCGACGTTAGATAGGTCGTAACGATAACTTTGTGTGCTGTTAACATAGAGAAAGTAAATCATCGATTACCTTAGAATTTAATAGGTGTAGAATTGAATATCTTCTGATTGTTGGTTTTGGATGTCAAACCTTCAATTGTGTAATAAAAAGGAATCAATAACTGAATATAGGGATTTGACACAAGAGGGATTCCTGATGCTTTGCTGTTTATCTCTACTGAAATTCTTCAATATATTTTCCATAGTTTTTATCCTATATTATCAATTCAATCTTTCTTTTCAATAAGTTACTGCAAATATTTTTTTAAGTAAATCGGTTCTTTGTAACCATCTCTCTGATGAATCGACACCCCAACTATACTGTGATAACCGCGAGTACTTTTTGGGCGTAATCAAAATTTGGCGCCGTTGCCGGGGAGACGGTTTGCAAGCAAAAGGAGCAGGTTTACTTAGTCAACAATGAAGCGGTAACTTCGTTCCATATTTACTTTTTTATTATTTTTATTTATTTGTTTACTATTTATTTACTTATTTTATTTAGTTTTAGTTTAGATTTTAATTTTTAGTTTATTTTGTTTTTGTTTCTTATTTTATTTGTGTTTAAATTGCATGTCTAGACATAGAGATAGGGTTTGGTAGATTTGTTAGGACTAAAGAAGAAAACTCAGACTCAGAGAGTTTGTTTGACGTCTAGTGCACATACTATGAGGGAATATGAGAGACCACCTATGAGGACTCTTGAGGAGTATCTCCACCAAAATCACACAGCTACACCATCGTGTATCATGTTTCCTCCTATTGCACCACATATAGATTTTAAGCCTAGAATGATACATTATCTCCTAACCTTTCATGGTTTGGAGAACGAGAACCCTTATGTGCACATTAGAGAGTTGGAAGAGGTTGTAGCAACTTTCCATGACCGGTTTGGAACTACTGACACAATTAGACTTAAGTTCTTCCCCTTTGCCCTTAAGGATATAGCTAAAAGCTGGTTGTATTCTCTAAGACCTCAGTCAATAGGATCATGGGGCGAGATGATAGAGGCATTCTTTAATAAATACTTCCCACACCATAAGATGAATGTCTTGAAAAGGCAAATATATACTTTCTCCCAAAAAACAGTGAAACCCTTTACCAAACATGGGAGAGGTATAAGGAGATGTTAGCGAGTTGTCCTCACCATGGATATGAGAGTTGGCACTTAGTGAGCTATTTTTATGATGGTTTAACTCTAGAGTGCGCCAATTCATGGAGAGAATGTGCAATGGTGAGTTCATCCGAAATGACCCTGATGAGGCGTTAGAGTACTTAAACGACTTAGGTGAGAAATCTCACACTTAGACTGGACCTAATGTCATTGATAACACTGATGGGACACACCCCACTCCTTCTAGTACAGGCATACACCACTTTAGGGAAGATGATAGTCTTAAGGTACAAGTTGAGTAATTAACTAGACAGTTAGGAGCCTTAAAAGCTAAGGATAGCCAAACTATGCATGCAGTAGCCCATTTAGTACCTAAAGGGGTATGCTTTGTGAGTAAGGGAACTTACCATCTAGCCCAAGAATGTCCTGTATATGGTGAGATGAGGGGAATATATGAGGAACAATACAATACCTTAGGGATGTACAAGAAGCCTTATACACTATATTCAGATACTTATAATCCCGGTTGAAGAACCACCCAAATTTAAGTTGAAAACATGAGTCTCACCAGCCCAGTCAAACATCATAGCCCAGAAGTTACAGTGCCCCACAGTATCACACACATGTCGTTCCTAGGAATTCTTTAGAGGACATTGTACATGCATTTATAGAGGCCCAGAGAAAAGCCAATCAAAAGTTTGAGTCATTGATAGCTCAGGTAGTTGAGGATAATAAGGAGATCAAGAGTCAAGTCTCTAAGTTGGCTAATGTCCCGAGTGTGCAAGAACAAGGAAAATTCCTATCTCAATCTCAACCTAATCCACAAGGGCAACAAATGGCACAGGCTGAGGCACCCAATGTAAAAAGTGTTAATGCCATAATCACTGAGAGTGGTAAAGAGATAGGCTTGCAGGACACTTCAAACATTGCAGAAGCCAGTAAGGATTGTAATAAAAATACCCCTTAGACAGATCAAGAGACACATTTTCCAGTTAGAGTACCATTTCCTTAGGCACTTAGGCCCATAGCGAGAGCTACATACCCAAATGGTGAGATCCTAGAACATCTTAAGCAAGTAAGGATTAACCTTCTGCTGTTACATGTGATAAAACAAGTTCCCACTTATGCGAAGGTTTTAAAAAATCTATGCATCATAAAGAGAAAACACCATGTGAAGAAGACTGTATTCTTGACAGAGCAGGCTAGTGCAGTAATTGAACAGAGGACTTCACCAAAATATAAAGATCCAGGGTGTCCTACCATTACTTGTCACATTGGCACACATGTGTTCGGTAAAGCTTTATTAGATTTAGGTGCTAGTGTTAATCTTATGCCATATTTTATTTATATGCAGTTAGGGCTTGGTGAGATTAAACCTACATCAATAGTTTTACAGTTAGCTGACCGATCTATCAGAGCATCGCGGGGAGTAGTTGAAGATGTTTTAGTTCAAATCGATAAATTCTATTATCCCGTTTATTTCCTAATTTTAGATACACAATCTGTGGTTGACATTGAGTCAAAAATTCCACTCATCTTAGGTAGACATTTTCTTGCTACAGTTAATGCTCTTATTAATTGCAGGAATGGTCTCATGAAGCTATCATTTGGGAATATGACACTAGAAATAAATATTTTTCATGTTGAAAAACAACTACAAGGTGATGATGATGTTAGACAATTATGACCAATATGTTGGTTTATTCTAAGGTCCCAAGATCAAATCAAGACATGAAATAATGCATGAATACATCAACGGAGGTAGCGGAATACTCACATTGATCGGTTATGTCGATTTGGAGACGAATGAAGGCCAAAAACGCACTGCCCTTCACGCCAAACTGCAACAGTCCACTGTCCCTGCAAAACAGAATTTCAGGTCTCAAAACGAAGCTCCAAACTCCGTCGGATGAGTCCCGCCTCATGGGTGAACCTCCCTACCACCTTCGCAAGACTCGTAGTGTGCTAGCACTTGCAGTTTTCACCATGAAAACCCAACTCTTGGCTTCCCTTGCTCACGATTTTTCTGGTTCAAAACCAGTCCAAAGTTTCTGTTTTGGGCGTGAGGTGAGAAGAGAGAATGAGAGAGTTGAATTGTGTATATCTTTAAAATGATTTACCAAAAATCAATTTATATTTATGCCATAATATTTATTAAATTAATAATAAATTTATGACACAAAACATGCAATGGCTTAGAGTGTCAAACACTCAAACTCCATGCAATGACATTGAGTGCAATGTACACAATCTACATGCAAAGCATTAGAATGACATGTGTCATGTGGGCCCCACACGTTTCCAAATGAAAGTGGGCCCACGTGCACTCACGTGTTCGGGTTCGATATTTCCGAAATACCGAGCTTACGTCGCGACGTTAATTAAATCGAATTTAAATAAATAATTGCGCCTAGCGAAATTATTATTTACGTCGCTAACGAATTAATTCTAAATTAACTCGTTTGCCCGAATTAAAATCTAATTTTAATTCCGCGTCGAAATCTAATTTCGTTTAATATATCGAATATATTAATTTACCGATCAATTCCAAATTAATCGTTCTCTCTCTTTAGACGACATTTTATCCCGGATAAAATATCTCCGTTATTAATCCTAGATTAATTTTCTCTCTCTTCTACATAATCCCAGATTATTCAAGAGTGCGAGTTGTGCGTCATCGGTGGATTATCGGGAAGCGACCCATGAGATCCCCGGATAATCTGGCAGTAAATACGGTCGTCAGAGTATCCAAATCACATACGTACCAAGTACTACGTTCTACCGATTTACGAGACAAGGTCGACTCCTAGCAAAGCACCAAGTCTACCCAATTCTCCGGACATATCCATTTAAGAATATTAAGATCTGTATCAAGCGTAGTATACTAATGTATTGTGCATATCGGCCCAGTATCGGATAATCACGTGCTAGGGCTGGGGCTGGATAAGTGTCTGCCCCGTCCGAAACACATATCGGATGTCTGGTAACTAGTCTCTATAATCGGATATTCATGACCTGGTCATAATATCACGATTGGATGCGCATCACTTGAAGAGCACTAATACCGTATCCTGCGTGACATCATCTCCATTATGACTGGAGTGACACTTCCGTCTTGACATCACATCAATACACTACGATTCCTGATAAACCCAGAAGAGGTGAACACAGAACCAGTTAAGATCCCCCACCACCAAAACCAAAGTTTACCGATTGTCGTAAGTATTAGCGATGTAAGTCTCAGGTTAAGACTATACACACCTACCTTGATTTCGGCCTCCCATAGACACCTAGTCATAATACTAATGGGATTCCGAAGGGTCTATCCAGAGCGAAGCTGTTTCCCGTACCATCGGTGAAACACGACCTCCTATCGCACACTTGCACAGTATCCAATACTTATATATATGAGAACTATGCCGTTGTGCCCTCACAACGCGCACAAGTGCAATACTAGCCTACTCCGCATCATCGATGTCCAGTCTCGATAATACTACGGCTAGGGATATTTAATGATTAATCCTTCGTGGACTGATACTGTCTCATATCATCTCAATCCAGGAACTAATCATTAGGGACCTCTCTTCATTTATATCTATGGTGATCTAATCACAAATGATGAGAGTGCAATTTCCTTATTACATAGTTAATTTGCTACAACAACACAATGATCTGTGCAAATAGTGACGCTATGGGTCATATTATCCAACAATCTCCCACTTGGCACGTAGCGAGTCACTCAAGTGTCCTACACTCGAACTATGTAAGGTTCGCTCAAATTGCTGAGGAAAGGTTTTCGTCAGCGGATTTGCTTAATTATCGTCTGACGCGATTTACACGATCATCACATCGCCACGATGTATGATCCGAACGAATCAGATGATATAGAAGTATATATCTGGATCGTTGATGAGACCTTTAATTCCTTAGCCTATGCTGACGCCTAGCTCAGCTGCTAACAGAACTTTATCTAATCTTATTAGATTTATTTTCGACCCAAAAGACTTCTATTGCTGCCTCAGCTGCAGCAATAATCCGCATTTGTTGTTTATTCGGCAACAGTTATCTTGCTTGGAAGATTTCCAGCTCACTGTCCCGTTATTCAAACTTTATAGTACCGCAGTATTTAATTGTTTGGAAACTTGCAGTGGTGATCCCAGTCACTTCAAGTTCTCCTTCTCCATAGTTTAAGACAGCATCTTTAGTTCTCTCCGATACTAACAGATGTTCTGAATCTTTAATCCAGTGACTATCACTTGGATTAACTTGATCGTGACTCCATATGCTCGAGCGTATGAGACACCCTTCAAGTACATTTTAAATGTACAATTTCCCTGAGAGTGTTAACAAACTCCAAATCTATCCCAATAGATCTTTATTCCTTGAATAAAGGTTGTTACTCCCCAGAATTCTACGGAGAATTTTATGAAAGAAATATTTATGAAAGCCATGCTTTCACCAATTGCTTTATGGGAATTTCACTGTTAGTGCAATCTCCCACTAACCTCCTTATATACACAAGAATTATTTCGTTTTGAGTCAAATCATAAACCACTATGATTATTTCAAAACGACAGTTCCAAGAACCTTATGCTTGCATCAATCCAAACATGGATCGAATAACCCGCAAACCTTGTTTGTCGGTTATACAAAATCGTCAGAATGTTATAAACATTCTCCAAAAGGTTTCCTTTTCAGGAAAGCGATTTTGAT
>SKCR01002828.1:0-27118 GCA_019454045.1 Zanthoxylum bungeanum | reverse complement strand
GAACCTTCTTCTGGTTCAGTCGACCGGGGACATCCCCCATGGACTCATGTCGAGTCAAGTTATAGACATGGATTACACATGTCGAATGAATTATAACTTCCTGGTCTCATCAAGTCCAGTCGACCGGGGACATCCCCCATGGACTCATTTCGAGTCAGTTGTAGACATGGTTTACACATGTCGTATGACTTATACCCTTCTGGCCTCAGCAAGTCCAGTCGACCGGGGACATCTCCCATTGACTCATGTCGAGTCAAGTTGTAGACATGGAATACACATGTCGTATGACTTATATATTTCTGGACTCATCAAGTCCAGTCGACCGGGGACATCCCCCAAAGACACATTTCGAGTCAACTTGTAGACATGGAGGGCACATGTCGTATGACTGATATACTGACCTTCATCGGGTCCAAACGATTGGGTACTTCCCCAATGGCTCTTGTAGACTCAAGTTGATAACTTGACATTCGTTTGGTTCATTTAGTAGGCATCATCAACGCTCGAGTACAGCTACATAATATGGCCTCGTCCCAGGCGACACATGCGTCAAGTACTCTCCAAGCCAATGACTCTTGACTTAGAGAGTAGGGGACAAACTGTACGGGCCAAATTTGGACCCAAGGGTAAAATTGACTTTTCGCTTCAGGCCCTACACCAGTGGTAGCCCAATCCCTCCAGATAGTACCCAGAATAAATTTGGGCCAAAGACCAGACTACATCCTCAGGCCCACGTACAAAGAGAGCCAGACCCAGCAAGCCTTTGACTAATCAGTTACTTCAATCTGAAACGTCCAGACTCATCAATATCTTACATAATTCGACAGTTCCCAAGATCCAAGGGAGGAGTAATTAAAGGTGATAAAGACACACATAATTAGAACAGATATATAGGAGAAATAGGACTCCAAGAGGAGGGGGATCCGACTTCTGGCTCTCCTACCCATTGCTTTGGGACATTGTCAAGCTCGCCACTTCTACCACTTACCGCCCTCACGGCATTCAACGGAATTCAAGGTAGCATCTAACCTTGACCTTCCATCTATCACTACATAGGCTAACTTGAGCGTCGGAGTGCACACGGTCCCCACCACACCGGTGGGCAGATCACTCCTTATTCGCTTTATTTATTTTGCAGGATTCAATCGCACCCTATAGAAAGAAAATCTCGATTGTGGCCTTGATCTAAATCCGCATCCACAATGTACCCAAGCCACCTGGCAAAGCAATAAAAGCATCAGCACGGTTAATCATTTCCACTAATCGTTCAGACATACCTGACACAATCAGTTCCTCTCCGTTTGATGGTTCAATAAGATTTGCCTCTGCCAAGGGTTTTGGATGATTCCCAAAACGTGACTTCCTCCTTCCTGTACAGCCTTTGAAACGATCCCCATAAGTCCAAGATTTCCTCCGCCAATATATTAAGTGCATATTCCTTGCTGCTAAGACTCGACCCAATTCATGTGCTGCTTCTATGTATTGTGGCTTAGTACCAACACTACTACCGCAGAACACACAGATGTTTTCAACTCGTCTTCTTGAAATGGCTTCCATTTTTTTATGTATTTCTTTCTCAACTCTGGATGCCTTCAAAAGTACAATGACGAGCTGAATTTATAGTACCTGAAAAGGGTGAGTAAAAATAGAACAGGTATCTTCCAGAGGACGATTAGTAGCGAAATAATATCGTGATTAGTCAAAAAGGTCTGGATCCTGTCGGAGAAAATAAAAGAAAAAACAAAAAAAATTACAATTATTAGGAAAAGACAACGAGATATAATATTTACAAGAAAAGTAACGGCTTGATTGACGTCTATGCGTCAGGGACAAGCTTCCCATCCAATTTTCTTATAAATTGGCAAACAGGGTCTTTTTGAGTCAGATTCCCGAGACATAACAGTTGTCTTTCTTTTTGAAATTGTGTATGTAATTTGCGAATGGCTATATGAACATATCCACTGGGATGCGTCTCAAGAGTTGAAGATATCTCATCTACAGACTCCTTACTCAAGCCATCCCTAATGAATTTAATTTTGTCTTCGCGATTATCAGACATCATTCCTAAAGAACGACAACGAGTGTTGCAATTCCATCGTGCACATTTGTAACAAACATCCATTTGCTTAGCTCTACGTTTCTTTGCATAGGTGCTTCTTCCAAAACCAGGCAGATGTGAAATAAAAGAGTCAGAAGACTCACCTGCCAATCGGACTCGTGCTTCAATTACCCAACGAATATCATTAGGAACACCGTGAATTGTTAGTAACCTCATCCGTTCCAACCGAGCTTTGTAGACTTTCATCAGAGATTTTTGAGGGAGCGAAGGAAATTGCTTGTGAAGATTTGCGAGAGCTTCTTCCATCTTGAAATGACTTAATCTGCAAAAACTAAACACACAAAATTAAATCACACCAAATCACAATATATACACAAATTGCATGGGTTGCCTCCCTGCGAGCGCTAAGTTTAGAGTCGTCAACTAGACTTGACTTCTTGAACGTTAAGCTGGATCTGAAAGTGTGACACTTTCTTTTTGTCGCTCAAATGATTCTCCCCAGTAGTGTTTGACACGCTGACTGTTAACCTTGAATGTGTTGTTGGTATTGGGATCCATTAACTCAACAGCTCCATAAGGTAAAACCTGAGTGATCACAAATGGTCTTGACCACCTAGATTTCAACTTTCCAGGAAAAGTTTCAACCTCGAGTTGTACAACAACACCTGCTGCCTTGGTTCCAACTTTGTCTGTGAACTATTTTTTGGTCATGCCATTTCTTGGTCTTTTCCTTGTATAATTTGGCATTCTCATAAGCCTGTAGGCGAAATTCCCCCAATTCGTTGAGTTGGTGAAGTCTTTTCTCTCCTGCAGCTTGTGAATCAAATTCAACTTCTTCAGTGCCCAGTACGCCTTGTGCTCAAGCTCAACTGGCAGATGGCACGCTTTCCTAAACACCAATTGATATGGAGACATACCAATGGGTGTCTTGTAAGCTGTCATGTAGGCCCATAATGCATCATCTAGTTTTGTTGACCAGTCCCTCCTTGTTGATCCAACGGTTCTTTCTAGGATTCTTTTGATTTCCCTGTTTGAAACCTCAACCTGTCCATTTGACTGTGGATGGTAAGCTGTGGCAACCTTGTGAGTAACTCCGTATTTGGATAGGAGTGCATCGAAATATCTGTTACAGAAATGTGAGCCACCATCGCTGATGATTGCACGAGGTGTTCCGAATCGCGTGAAAATGTTCTTTTTAAGAATTTGATCACCACTTTTGAATCATTGGATGGCAGTGCAACTGCTTCGACCCATTTGGAGACGTAGTCTACAGCAACCAGGATGTACATGTTTCCGAATGATGGAACAAATGGTCCCATGAAATCAATACCCCACACATCGAATATTTCCACTTCTAGAATGTTTTGCAACGGTCCTTCATTTCTCCTCGAAATATTCCCTGTTCTCTGGCACCTGTCACATTGAAAAGCAAAAAGATAAACATCTTTAAAAAGATTGGGCCAGAACAAACCTGATTGAAGAACTTTTGCTGCAGTTTATTTCCGCTGAAGTGTCCGTCATATGGATGAATGACAGTGCTGCAAAACACTGTTGATTCCTCATGTGGACACATCGTCATCAATAATTGATCAGCACATCGTTTGAACAGGTACGGTTCATCCCAGACATAGTGATTGACTTCTTTGAAGAACTTTTTCCGTTGCTGAGTTGTCCATTCCAACGGCCATTTTCCTGACACAATGTAGTTGACATAGTCAGCATACCAAGGGACTTCCTGTTGTTTCATGGCAAACAGCTGTTCATCTGGAAAAGTTTCTTTGATTGACAGATCTTTTTCAGCTGTTTCTCCATTCTCGAGCCTCGATAGATAATCTGCCACCTGATTCTCTGTTCCTTTCCTGTCTCTGATCTCCACGTCAAATTCTTGCAGAAGAAGTATCCAACGGATCAATCTGGGTTTGGCATCTTTCTTGTGATCAGATATTTGATTGCTGAATGATCTGTGTAGACCACCACTTTGGGACCCAGCAGATAGGAGCGGAATTTGTCAAAAGCGTACACACTGCGAGCAACTCCTTTTCAGTGGTTGTGTAGTTGAGTTGAGCTTTATTCAGAGTTCTGCTGGAGTAGTAAATGGTGTGGAAAATCTTTGCTTTGCGTTGTCCCAAAACTGCACCTACAGCAAAATCACTAGCATCGCACATCACTTCAAATGGAAGGGTCCAGTCTGGTGCTACAATGATGGGGGCAGAAATCAGCTTCTGTTTTAAGATCTCAAAAGCTTCCTGGCATTCTTTGGTGAAGTTGAAAGGCACATCCTTCTCCAGAAGATTGCAAAGAGGTTTTGCAATCTTGGAAAAATCTTTGATAAATCTCCTATAAAAACCTGCATGTCCGAGAAAGCTCCGAATCCCTTTGACAGATGTTGGTGGAGGTAGTTTTTCAATTGTCTCTATCTTTGCTTTGTCTACCTCAATCCCCTTTGTGAGATCCGGTGTCCAAGAACAATGCCTTCATGTACCATGAAATGACATTTCTCCCAATTGAGCACCAAGTCGTATCTTCGCACCTTTGTAACACCTGTTCCAAATTTTGCAAACAATGATCAAAAGAATCTCCAAATACAGAAAAGTCATCCATGAAAACCTCCATACTCTGCTCCAGCATGTCTGAGAATATGGCCATCATGCAACGCTGAAAAGTGGCGGGGGCATTACATAATCCAAATGGCATCCTGCGGAAAGCAAAAGTATCATAAGGACATGTAAATGTGGTTTTCTCCTGATCTTCTGGGGCGATGGCAATCTGATTGTATCCTGAATATCCGTCAAGAAAGCAATAGAATTCATGTCCTGCCAGTCTGTCTAACATCTGGTCAATGAATGGTAGCGGAAAATGGTCTTTTCTCGTGGCTTTGTTCAGCTTCCTGTAATCCATGCATACTCTCCATCCAGTCTCACGTTCTTGTTGGAATTAGCTCATTCTTTTCATTGGTAACCACAGTAGTTCCTCCTTTCTTTGGTACACACTGCATAGGACTCACCCAATTACTATCTGAAATTGGGTAAATGATGATGCCAGCATCCAACCATTTGATTATTTCTTTCTTCACGACTTCCTTCATGATTGGATTAAGTCTCCGTTGATGCTCCACTGTGGGTTTGTACTCATCGTTCATCAGAATCTTGTGCATGCAAAATGATGGACTAATGCCTCGAATGTCTGCTATAGTCCAGCCAATGGCTCTTTTGTGTTCTCGTAATACTCTCAGTAGCTTTTCTTCCTGTTCCAATGTTAGTGAAGAAGAAATAATAACAGGTAATTCAGAAGTGTTTCCAAGAAATGCATACCTGAGATGGCTCGAAGAAGTAACTTCAGCTCCAGTTGTGGTGGTTCTTCAATCGAAGGCTTGATTCGAACTTTCTTGGGCAGTTCCAAGCTTTCAACTGGCGGTGTCGCTTTGAATCGGAATGGTTTGTCAAGGTAATTGATATATTCCAGGATTTCAGCATCTAGCTCACTGTCAGTCATGTTGGTGATGCAAGCTTCAAGTGTATCTGTGGGATTTGGGCTCAGTATTTTGAACGATACTTTCAACAACATCAACTCTGAAACATTCTTCTTCCTTTTCATCGCTCGGGAATTTCATGGCTTTGAAAACATTAAAGGTCACTTCTTGGTCCTGCACTTTCATGGTTAGTTCTCCTTTTTTGCACATCAATCACAGTTTTACCTGTAGCCAGGAATGGTCTACCAAGAATGATAGGTATTTCTTTGTCTTCTTCCATGTCAAGGATGATGAAATCTGCTGGGAGAATTAGTTTGTCTACTTTCACACCAGCACATTTCAACAACACCTCTTGGAAATGCAAGTGTTCGGTCCGCAAGTTGCAATGAACTGAGGTAGGCATTGCTTCTCCAATCTGCAGTTTCCTGTAAATAGAAAAAGACATCAAGTTAACACTGGCTCCTAAATCACATAAAGCTTTACCGATGTAATTTCTCCAATGGTGCATGGAACTGTGAAACTGTCAGGATCTTTCAACTTCGGAGGAAGTTTCCTCTGAATAATGGCGCTGCATTCTTCCGTTAATGCTACTGTTTCATAGTCTCCCAATCTCCGTTTTCGTGAAAGAATATCTTTCATGAATTTTACATAGCTGGGCATTTCTTCCAAGGCTTCTGCAAATGGAATGTTGATATGCAGCTTTTTGAATACCTCCAAGAAACGAGCAAACTGCTTGTCCAGTTTGTTTTTCTGAAGTCGCTGAGGAAAAGGTGGAGGTGGAATGATCTGATCTTTTTCTTTTCTTTCTTCTTTTCCTTCTTGTTTTCTTTTCCTCCATCTGTGGAACTCATCTTTGGAATTTCCTCAATTGTTGCCTTGATCCCTACATCTTTGTTGATCTCAGTACCGCTTTTCAAAGTAATGGCTTGAATTTGCTCCTTTCCTCGGTTCCTTGGATTTGGTTCTGTGTTGCTGGGAAGATTTCCTGGTGGTCTGTAACTCTGAGCATTGGCCAGTTGGCCGATTTGATTCTCCAGTGCTTTAATAGAAGCTGATTGGTTCTGAATCATAGCATCGTACTTTTTAAACTGAGCCAGCACTTCTCTGCTATTCCTGGTTCATTTGTCTGCTCCTAGCCTCTGTTTTGTTGCTGAAATCCAGGTGGTGAATAGTTCTGTTGGAATCCAGGTGGTGGATTGTTCTTTTGCCCTGAATTGTTACTCCATGAAAATTAGGATGATTCCTCCCACCCTGGGTTGTAGGTGTTGGAATATGGATTGTTCCCCTGTCTGTTGAAATTATTGACATAATTCACCGTTCTTCAAGTTGGTTTGGTTCCGGTGCTCGTCCATATGGTGAACTTGTGGATCTAGTGGTAAAAGTCTCCATGAATTTGCATATCTGATCCAGCTTGGTATTGACTGTTGTATTGACTCCACTTTTATAAATTCCTGCATTCTTTGGATCATGCTCCTTTCTGTTGGCCACAAAGAATTGTTGTTGGCCATTTCTTCAATTATGTCCCAGGCTTGATCTTCTCATTTTGCCATCAGGGCTCCTCCAGCAGCAGCATCATCGATTGTGGTTCTCATTATTCCAGAAAGTCCATTATAGAAAGTTTGGACTTGAAGCCATTTTGGAATCTCATGATGAGGACATTTCCGGAGCAAATCTTTGTACCTTTCCCAAGCTTCGTAGAGAGTTTCCGAGTCTTGTTGTACAAATGATGTGATGTCATTCTCAGTTTTCCAGTTCTGGCTGGTGGAAAGTACTTTGCAAGAAATTTGGTGGCTAAAATGTTCCAAGTTGTGATGGAACCTGCTGGTAGTGAATGTAGCCAAGCTTTAGCTCTGTCCTTCAAGGAGTATGGGAAAACACGCAGTCTAATTGCTTCTTCAGCTTCTCGGTTGTAATTGAAATGCGCCGCAAACTTCCAGGAAGTTGCTGATGTGGGTATTAGGGTCTTCAATTGCATTTCATTGCATTTCCTCCAAACTGAACTGACTGCTGAATCATCTGAATGCATGTTTGATGTCACCGCATGCAGCATTTTGGTAAAGGAGGAAGTACAATACAAGAAATGAGTCTGTCAACCACCGGAATGGTTCTGTCTCGAATGGGAATTGGTGGAGCAACATTCAAAGGTTCAGGTTCCATGTTGACTAAAGCTTCTTGGCCTTCTCGCAGTTCCCTTCTCAACTGTCTGATGGTTCTTTCATTTCCTCCGGTCAAGCGGTCGACGAAGTTCAAAGCTTCTGGTTCGTCTCATAAAGTTTCTGAGAACCTGAAACACAGAAAATAAAAACAATAAGTAAAAAGAAAATTAGATACAAGTAACGGTATCTAACCATAAAACTAATAGTGAAAGATAAATAAGTCCCCCGGCAACGGCGCCAAAAACTTGACCGGCGTAAACACACACGTATAACGCAAGCGTACGTATCGTTCAAGTAGTATAAAAAATATCGATCCCACGAGGACTTAATACCTAAGCTATTAATTTTATGAGGTCAAATGATTACTAGTATCTAACAGGTTGTTTGATTGATTTGAATGGCGCATTCTAAATTAAATAAAGACAAGTAAATAAAATTGTTCGAAAGTAAGTTTTAAGAAAATTCAATATTAAAACTATCTAGGGTTGTGAATCTTTTCAATATTATTTAAAGATGAAGTGGTTATCCTATAGTTGGGTAATACATTGATTTATTAACCTAACACTAAATTATGTGAAAGCCTCTTCCGATGGTCAATTACAAATACCTAGTATAATCCAATTGAACCATATGTCTATGTCAACCAAATTACCTAGATTCATTAAGATTAAGTTCCAATTAAGGCTACCCCCGCCCGACAGGTATATTCTTATCCTGTAAGGAAATCTATTAAAAGAGTTATCTATCCTCAAGGAAGATCGTGGGCTATTGAGTCTAAGGTCTTAAACTTAAAATCCCTATGTCTAGTTCATTTTAAGTTTACCTAATCAATTTTATTAATGGCCAGTTAATAAAAGCATTAAGATTAAGACTCAATAAAATAAATTTTATATTACCCAAACTATAATCTAACTCTTATAACCAGTGATATTGAAATTCATCACAACCCTAGATAACTAACTTAGTTATGACACATGACTAGGGCTAGTAAAAACTTAAAAGTAAAAGTCATAAAGTAAAAATGCGAAATAGTAAATGCGGTAAAGTAAATACTGAAAAGTAAATAAAATAAAATGCTAAGGTAAAAGGAATTACTTTTACTATTTACTATTTTAGATATCTCCCATAAAAATAATATAAACTTGTGATAGTATTACCAACCAGCCATATAGGCGGTAACCTGATTAATTCAAATTAAGTCCGACCAGCCATAAAGGCGGTATGATTTGTCCATGAACCTGCCATATAGGCGGTAAGAAAATTTAATTATCAACCAGCCATATAGGCGGTATCCTAGATTAGTCAGGTTTAAACCAATTTAAATTTAATAGCCAACCGACCAATATGGCGGTATCCGTATTAAGTCAAATTTTAAATAGTAAATATTTATATTTAAGGGAGGTTAATCTAAATAGTAACAGTAAAAAAATTACCTTTCACCTTAGCAAGGAGAAGTTACCTCATCATGGTTGAATAGTAAATTAAAAGAGATTAGAGAGAGAAACTCCCGATTTTACATCAAAGAAATGAGAGAGAATGGTGCAACTAAAACTGAAATGGCGGCCTCCTTTTATAGGCAAATTTTGGCCCAGCGTCGCGACGCTGAAAATGCACTAGCGTCGCGACGCTGGAAACAGTTTATGGAGTCCACGCGTATGTTGACCACGCGGCTGTCGGCACAATAATTGGTGACATGTGTCACGCTCTGGTTGACTGGCGATGCGGTCCAATGAAATCGTGCCACGTGTAATCTTGTGATTGGGTGTAAATTCGGTCTAATAGAATGGTGACACGTGGCATGCTCTGATTCGTTGATTATTCGGTCCAAGAGAGAGGCGACACGTGGCACGCGGTTTGGGTGGTCCAATGAGGTGATGACACATGGCATGAGGCGCATGTTAGCAAGGGCGGCGCACGTTAGCAAGATCCGGCGCACGTTAGCAAGTTCCAACCTATCAGATTTTGACACTTGGCTGACGGCGCATGTTAGCACATTCGGCGCATCCTGGGCGTCGCGCCGCGCAAGGCTTCAGCGTCGCGACGCGGAAAAGACGAAAATATCCCTGTTGACGCATTTTTGTCCGTTTTTGCCCCAAATTGCCTCAATTTATACATCTAGGTGATCTAATCACAAATGATAAGGGTGCAATCTCCTTTGTCACATAGTTAATTTGTACAACAACACCATGATCTGTACAAATAGTGATGCTATGGGTCATAATTGTCCAACAAAGCTATGCAACACCTGGGGTCTGATCAGAACGTGCCACATATTGAGTGGTGTGGGAGAAGAGGAAGATTCGGAGTCAGACATTCTTAGTAAAATATGAGACAAGGTAGTTGATCAGTTGGTAATTAGTGTTAGTGGAATTTTGTCAGAAGGTCTGCTATCTTCTTCCTTACCAAGTGCTAAACCCTTGGCAATGGCGGAATCTAAAGTTTTCCAGAATTATCACCACAAATACACCCCAATGACCTACAAATTTTGCTTCCTAAGCACAAAGCCCAGAACTTACCTTCGCAAATAAACATACAAATAACCAGAACCCCCACCACCCCCAATCACCATTTCAACTAAGAAATGTGAAAAGAAATGAGTGGAGTTTCACATAAAACTTACTTGTGTGGTAGGAAGAGGCTGATGGCTTCCACGAGGAGTTGGAGAATCAGAGTCGCAGGGCACGACAGAGGAGTTTGAGTTTTTGTTAAAATCGAAAAAGTGGCAAGGATGAGAGAGGGGGCGTACAACGGGGGGTTAATCTCGCTAGTTGGATTTCAAATGAAGGGACGAGATAGAGAGACCGTCCAATTGATTCGAAACGAGTAGTTCCGTAAATTTGACGTGCAATCCATAAGGCACGACGTGTGGCAGAAGTGAGAGGGAATGCAAAAAAATCCTAGAGCGATTTGACGGGTATTAAAGGAGGTAATGATGACTTCGCGGTTTCCTAGGGATGGATTTAAAGGTTCAGAGGGACATTTATGGCGGCATATGAGACTTACCGACCCGAGAAAATAATAGCTTGGCGATCGATCAGTCCGGTCCGGAAAAGACTATGTTGGTTGAGGGTGGGATGCTTATCCGATGCCAGCCTATTTTTATCCTATTATTATAGTTTCTAGCACCAACTCATCAACTCGTTGATACCATGAACTAGGGGACAAATATTGATGGAGATTTTTGAACACCAGGCTCCCAGCAAGGCAAGAAGGGTATAAAAGAGATTTCTGTTTCAGAGGTTTTGAGGCCGAGAGTCGGGTCGATTCAGGTACTTCACTCGACCCGAGGAAGAAAGATGTTCCGGACAACTCGAATAGTTGATTTCTCAGCTTCGACCCAACCTGATTGCTCGACAGCCGTCATTCCTGATATCCGACCCGATAGAGCTAATCGGGATGTCGACATTTAATCGCACAATCCTGGTCGGGTGATTGGAGTCTGGCATATGGACTCACATTCTCTAAAAAGGTCTAATATGATAGGAGCATGTGGTAGTTTAATCTTCTGGCATTAGATAACGTGTAGCATTGAATATAATAGCTTGGTTCGAAGAAGTGTCAGATGGCAGAGTCACTTTCGGCGGAACAATTGGGGGAAGAGAGCTTTCGCATTTATGACAGAATTCACGTGCCTGACGTCACAAAGACAGTGTAATAGTGTAATTTTCCCTAGTATATAGAGGGATTGTGAGTTCATTGTAAGGTTTTGGACAATACACTCGGTGAATGCTTAAAAGAGAGAAAATAGAAAGCTTATAAAATAGGACAGGTGTGGGTCGGTCTAATCAGAGCACTTGTAAAAAGAGGTCGGTCTTACCCGACCACATAATAAAGCCTTCATTTTCTTTGTATTCGTGAACGTAGGTTAGATCCATTCCGTCAAACATGTTAAATCTTTTGTTTGTTATGTGTTTTCTTGACTCTTGCTAAATTTATATTTGGTCACCAAAAATCAAACAATTCACAGTTGAGGGGAGATTATTTGAGGAGTGTTCTTACAGAATTACCCATGGAAAGAAAATCTACCGTCAACAAAAATTATTCTCTAAATCCGTAATTTCTCAACTACAAAGTTTCATCTTCTCAATTTTTTTTTCCCAAATTCACAATCAAATTAAGTCCTACATCAAAATGACAAAGTAATTTATTTTTCTCAATTTACCCTCATAAGTTTCTGATTTTGAAGTCCCCAATTTAAATATTGAAGTGTGATGGATCAATGCTATTTCCTTGAATTTGATTAATACGCAAAATATAAGTATATGTACCGAATTTTATTTGCACATTGATAATGAAAGATCAAAGTCAAGGGTCAAAGATTGGTTAATATAATTTGCTAAATTATTAGGTTAGTTGATTTTCCTAGTAGGATATATATATATATATTGTTGATTGTGTTTTCAGGACCTATGTTATTTAAGGATACGGCAGGGGTAAAAGGGTAATTCCCTTCTCGGTCGAAATCATTAAATGCCGACCCGACCACATGAGTGTTATAAAGTCAACAGGTAGAGACCGAACACTTGATGATAGGTGACCGACCACTTTGGTTCGGATGACCGAGCATTATAAGATCGGTAGCAGCATTCTCAGCTCAAATGACCATCATAACCGACCTCATGAAGACCGAGCATATGGCGAGACGTGCTCCAGAAGATAAGACATCCTATTTTTACGGACAAGATAATAAGTTATCATACTTTCATGGGGTAAACTAGTAAGTCAATGTCCTAGTAGGATAAAGGAAGTGAATGTAGTTTTTGACTAGGAATGCTTATGGGAAAGAGAAATTGTCTCAACTAGGAAATTCTTGTAGGAGAAAGAATCTGATTTCTACACTATTATAAATAGGAGGGTAGAGTGTGCGTAAAAAAAGAAAGATCAAGATCAAGATGAGCATCAAAATCAATATCAAGATCATTGCGATCAGACTTGTAAAACACAAGAGATATCAGAGAAGCATATCTCGGTAATAAAAGTATCATTCATTTTATGCCCGTGGACGTAGGTTGGATCTGATCCGCCGAACCACGTTAAATCTCTTTCTCGATGGCGTATTTATCTGTCTTTAGCTAAATTTGCTTTTGGTTTCCCCTTAACCGAACAAATTCACTATTGAGGAGGATTGTCTCGGGAGTAATATTCCCATATTGCCCTGAGACCAAAATCAGCCATCAACAGTTGGCACCGTCTGTGGGGAACACAACAAGAAGCAGATCGCGTAGTAAGACGATGGCAGAAGATGGAAATCACCGGTCGTCAGGGAGTTCAACAGTAGAATGGATGGAGAAAATAGAGGAAAATATGAGGAAATAAATGGAGGAAAATCAAAACCTGTTGAAGTCTATGATGAACAGGTTGGAGAGGATAGAAGAGACGAATAATGAGAGGCTTGAAGCCGGAGCCAGTCGGAAGAGAGGCGAAAAAAGGGAAGGAAAAAGAGTCGCAGATGTGAGTGATGATAATGAACCGATGAGGAAGGGTCTCTACGGGATGAGGTCCGTAGTAGTAGAAAAAGATTTACAAACGGATGATACGTGGGAAGAAGAAGAGGGGAGACCATCACCAGACTCTTCCTATGAGGGCCCCCACAACACCAGAAGGGGAGAAAGGAAGGATAGTGAAACCGGACGAGAAATCTCAAGCCATGAGGAATGCCACACCTGGGGTGACAAACGCAAAGAAGGACACAGGAGGTGGCACGGTAACACAGACATCAGTATAAAATCTTGGTTAAGAAAAGAAATGGCTAAATGGGGAGCGAACCTCAAAACGGAGATGGGAGATACTCGGGACGGCGAGGTTGAATCTCCCTTCACAGAAGAAATAGGGTCGGCAAAATTCCCAAGGCGATTCAACATGCCGTCCATGACGCTCTATAAAGGCCACACTGATCCAAAATCCCATATTGAAAGTTTTGTCATGTTGATGGAGGTCCAAGGAGTAGTAGGGGATGCCGTCTGCAAAGTATTCCCCCTAACCTTGGGCGGATCTGCTATTCTATGGTTCATAAGTCTTGCCCCGGGAAGCATCAGTAGCTTCGCTCAACTCAGAAGGTCATTTGTTCGACACTTCAAGGGGGCCTGCGTCCCAAAGAAAACAATTGGGGAATTAAGGCTCATGAAGCAGGGGGACGACGAGCCCCTGAAGGCGTTCATTGAACGGTACCATAACATGGTGCTCGAGGTCGGAGGATATGAGTCACTCGAGGCCTTGGAAAGTTTGAATGGGGCTTTAAAGGTCGGAAAGCTATGGATCCACCTGAGGATCCAAGATACACCGGACTATGCCACCGCTCTGGAAACCGCCCAGAAGTTTGTTTCGTTGGAGAATGAAGAGAGAATCTCCCGGAGGGGGACAACCATCAGAGAACGGACAGCGAGAGCGGAAGCTCCTCGCAAACCAGACAGGGAATTCAAAAAATCGCCCCCAAGGCAAAGAGAATTCAAACCGGTACCTCGAGATGACCAGGAAAAAAGGATCTCGACCCGGGTGAACCATGTGGCCAGGGAAGAAACATACATTCCTCTTAATAGACCACTGTGGCAAATCGTCATGGAAATCCAAGGAAAATGTCTCTTGATAGAACCTGACCTCAGGAGATTCCCCTCAGATAAGAGAATAAAACATCATATTACGTACACCATAATTTGAGAGGACATCTGACGGACGGGTGCAAAGACTTACGGGAACAAATGGAAGACCTGGCTCGGAATGGATATTTAAATAAATACAATGACCATGAGGTTATGGCGGCTAAACAGAGGGCACAACGCCGACAGGTAAACATCATTGTAGGAGGAAAAACACTGGCCGAGGACTCTAACCGGTCAAGAAAAAATTATAGGCGGATTCAGGGGTCGGAAGTGTTGAGAACAGAACGGGCCTCGGAAATACAAGGTGGTCGGTCAGTGCCAATAATGTTCACGGATGAGGATGCTCGATGGGTGAGTTTCCCCCACGATGATGCATTAATAATCAAGGCGGTAATCGGTGGTTCTGAGGTAAACAGAATCCTAGTGGATCCCGGGAGTGCGATGGATATAATCTCCAATGAGGCTTTGGAATGCCTTGATGTGGAATATACGACTCTAATCGACGATGGGACTCCCCTATACGGCTTCGGAGGCTCAACGGTCATCCCACTGGGAAGGATACAATTGGCAATGACGATCGGAACCCGTCCCCGGACTCGGACGATTATGATAAATTTCACGGTGGTGGATTGCATGAGCAGTTACCAAGTCATTGTTGGTCGGCCGTTCATGATGAAGACAAAAGCTGCAATGTCTTGCTATTACTTAAAGTTGAAATTCCCAACCCGCAAATGGATTGGAATGTGTGCGAAGCCACCAGAAGGTGGCTCGGAGTTGTTTCGCCACCCTCTCAAGGGAGACCATTTGCATTGAAGCAGTACCCGGAAAAGACAAAGGAACGAAGACGAGGAAGAAATAAGTAAAGACCCAGGTCCTCGGCAAAAGAAGGTTGCCCGGCTAGGGGCATCGAAGAATTAGAGGTAATGGAACTTTTCGGACCTGAAAGAAATGTAAAAATAGGGAGCACGCAAAGCCTTTCATAGTAAAGTCAAACCCCCGAAACTGGAGCGGAAAAATACCCTATGACTTAGGGGATATTTCGAGATAGTAATCACGAGGAGGGAGTGCCCTCGAAAGATGGCCGGTCTGGTCAGCTGGGGAAATACGGCTGCAGGGAGTGTGTTCCCCACGTTTTGTCTGACCAGTGGATCCGCGAGAAGCATAGCACGATGAGGGATTATGCCCTCGTAGCGATTGCTTACTCCAGTGTTACCGAGCATAAGGAGGAGCATTCCCTTAATGTTTCATACACTATTTGATCCCAACCTATTTCTTCGATCATTCGGATCCGTGAGAAGCATAGCACGATGAGGGATCATGCCCTCGTATCGATTACTTACTCAAGTGTTACCGAGTATAAGGAGGAGCATTCCCTTAATGCTTCAGACACTCTTTGATCCTTATTTTGATTTTTTGGATCCGTGAGAAGCATAGCACGAGGAGGATGATACCCTCGTGGCGTTTGCTTAGTCCAGTGTTACCGAGCATAAGGAGGAGCATTCCTTTAATGCTTCGGACACTATTTGATCCATATTTCCTTGATCATTCGGATCTGTGGGAAGCATAGCACGGGGGGGATGATACCCCCGTGACGATTGCTTGCTCCAGTGTTACCGAACATAAGGAGGAAAATGCCCTTAATGTCTCGGACACTCTTTGATCCATATTTCCTTGATCATTCGGATCCGTGGGAAGCATAGCACGGGGAGAGATGATACCCCTGTGGCGATTGCTTGCTCCAGTGTTACCGAACATAAGGAGAAAAATGCCCTTAATGTCTCGAACACTCTTTGATCTCTATTTCCTAGATCATTCGGATCCATGGGAAGCATAGCACGGGGAGGGATGATACCCTCGTAGCGATTGCTTGCTCCAGTGTTACCGAACATAAGGAGGAAAATGCCCTTAATGTCTCGAACACTCTTTGATCTCTATTTCCTTGATCATTCGGATCAATGGGAAGCATAGCACGGGGAGGGATGATACCCCCCCTGATGATTGCTTGCTCCAGTGTTACCGAACATAAGGAGGAAAATGCCCTTAATGTCTCGGACACTCTTTGATCCCTATTTCTTTGATCATTTGGATCCAATAGAAGTATAGCCCGGGGAGGGATTGTGCCCCCGTAGCGTATGCTTGCTCCAGCGTTGTAAGGAGGAGCCCTCAAACAATACACAGGCTCCATGGAGACCTGAAGTATAAAGGATGTGCCCTTACCATTCTAAACGCTCTTTGATCCAAATCCTGGTTCGCCGGACCCTGAATTGAAAGATTTAGAATTGTGTTTTGGAGACCTCGGACAGGAAGCTGTTTTGAGGCATCTGTGTTGTTGTTTATACTTACGAAACGTCTTGCTCCAGGATAAGTGCTAGGTCACCCCCGCCTTTTAATTTTATTTTCCAAAGTTTTATTTTTGTTTTTCGCTGGTCAAACAAGGGGACGCCCGTGCTAGATTCGGTAGGGCTTAAAAAGGTTGATTCATTTCCCTTTTGAATAAGTCCCAAGGATTAATCGGCTCGGGGCTGGATTCGTTCCGCCGAGGCCACTTGGTTAATCGGCTCGGGGCTGGATTCGTTCCGCCGAGGCCACTTGGTTAATCGGCTCGGGGCTGGATTCGTTCCGCCAAGGCCACTGGTTAATTGGCTCGGGGCTGGATTCGTTCCGCCGAGGCCACTTGTCTTTCCGGCTCGGGTCTGCTATTGTACCGCCGAGACCGATGTTTCTTTTCAGCTCGGTCTGCTCTTGTACCACCGAGATCGATGTTTGTTTCAGCTCGGGGTCGGGTTACGTCCCACCTAGTCGACTTCTTTGGACTGGGATGTAACATTCCCCCAGAGTCAAGTCTTGGTTTCAGCTCGGGGTCGGGTTACGTCCCACCGAGTGGCTTATTTGGACTGGGGATGTAACATTCCCAGAGCCAAGTCTTTCTTCAGCTCGGGGTCGGGATACGTCCCACCGAGAGACTTATCATCGACATGGGATCAGAGCATCTCCCTCATGGTCGGCCCTCTATTGGTCTGGGGAAGTGACATTCCCTCAGAGCCAAATGTTCTTCTCAGCTCAGGGTCGGGTTACGTCCCACCAAGTCGATCGTCATCAGCATAAGGGCAAAGTATTTTCTCCACGGGTAGATATCGGGATCCTCGTTGACTGAGCACATGAGGGTGGCAGGAAGGACCAGATTTACAGCCAAGGCATTTTTCTCTGCGGTTCCTGGAGTGACCACCGACGGATTCATCGGCACACCATCTTTTTTATAGTTCCCGGCATCAACTCGCAAACTCGTTGTTACCGAGAACTGGGGGACAGATGTTGATGGTGTTTTCAGGACCTATGTTATTTAAGGAATATGGCAGGGGTAAAAAGGGTAATTCCCTTCTCGGTCGAAATCATTAAATGCCGACCCGACCACATGAGTGTTATAAAGCCAACAGGTAGAGACCGAACACTTGATGATAGGTGACCGACCACTTTGGTTCGGATGACCGAGCATTATAAGAACGGTAGCAGCATTCTCAGCTTAAAGGACCATCATGACCGACATCATGAAGACCGAGCATATGGCGAGACGTGCTCCAAAAGATAAGGCATCCTATTTTTACGAACAAGATAATAAGTTATCCTACTTTCATGGGGTAAACTAGTAAGTCAGTGTCCTAGTAGGATAAAGGAAGTTAATGTAGTTTTTTGACTAGGAATCCTTATGGGAAAGGGAAATTGTCTCAACTAGGAAATTCTGTTGGAGAAGGAATCAGATTTCTACACTATATAAAATGATGGTAGAGTGTGCGTAAGAAAAGAAAGATCAAGATCGAGATGAGCATCAGAATCAATATCAAGATCATTGCGATCATACTTGTAAAACACAAGAGATATCAGATAAGCATATCTCGGTAATAAAAGTATCAATCATTTTGTGCCCGTGGACGTAGGTTGGATCTGATCCGCCGAACCAATTTATCTGTCTTTTGCTAAATTGCTTTTGGTTCCCCTTAACTGAACAAATTAACTATTGAGGGAGGATTGTCTCGGGAGTAATATTCTCATATTGCCCTGAGACCAAAATCAGCCGTCAACATATATATATATATATATATAAATGTATATATGTATATGTGATGGATCAATAACCCCTAAAAATACAGTATTTTTTTACACTATTTAGTAACCTTTAATTTATGAAAGAATAAATGGTTGAGATTTAGTAATATAATTTCAAGATTTTTTAATATATTTTCTCACCCCAACTCAATCGATAACTTGTTTTTTAATAGAGAGAGATACAATATGGTAGCTATGTTAAAGATATTGTTTGTTTAAAGGCATGTCATTATTATTATTATTTTAGAAGAAATATTCGTACTATTTTAAAGACAAGACACTGAAACATCAACAATACAAGATCTTAGCTATTTTAAAGGCCATGTAATTTATCAACAATATTTTATGTGGTTCTTGTATGGGTCAAATTTGGGCCAAATGTATAATTGTCTTTTCATCTCAGGTCTCATATCAGATAGAGTCCAAATTCCTTCAAACATCTAATTCATTGGCTAAGATTGGGCCAAGGATCTGAACACTTCTCAGGCCCATAAGCCATGAAAAGCCTACAACCAATTGACTTTCCAACAGCCAAATCGAAAAACACATTTGTCATGATTAATTATCCTCCACGTGATTAGCCATTTTTGACACGAAAGGTTAAACATTTAACATATTAATAGGACCCACATCATAAATGTGACACCGAATTTCATACCCACATCATAAATGTGACACCGAATTTCATAGCCTATAAAAGGATGCAGAACTCATAGTTGCAATTCATGGAAGCTTAAGCACTCTTACTTGAGCTCTCAAAGCCTATCATCCTTTAAACATTTGCCCACTGCCACTCACAGTAGTCCACGAAGATCGAGGTAACATCAGACCTTGCTTTTCCATTAATTTCCACTCGTCTTCACCATTTACTTGAGTGTCAAAGAGCCTACGGAAACCACAACACCGATGGATAGTAACTCCCCGCTCACTCTACCTTTGTTTTGCAGAATCGCTAGTGCCACATCATATGAATTCTAAATTATAGACTTAAGGCGAATTTCAGTATCTACAATTTGGCGCCCACTGTGTGGCCCTAGAGATTTATAGCAAGCAAAGATCTATTAGTCTACAATCATTTCAACACACCTACTCATGGCTTCTAGCAGCGAACAAACATCAGACCCCGTCGTCACACACTTGGCCATTCTCCAAGAACGATTACGATCGTTGGAGGAGGAGAACCTAGCCATACGAAACACCAACACAAGCCTTCAGAAGCAATTGAAGCAGATCACCTTAACCTCCCAACCGCGTGAAACTCCGGATCACCTCAGCAATCCCACCATTTAAACTAAGCTCTTAAAAGCATTCAACGATGTGGCAAGAGACGATTAGCCATCAGACAACCACTCCTAAAATCACCAAAGAGGTCGTTATGCCTCTCTAACCAAACAAGCACGACAAGTTGCCTCTTCCATGCGCAATGAAATATAGTAGTTCAAAGAATCATTTCTCTAGTCTACCTAGTGTCAGACTATAGTAAGAAAAGTCGAGCAGGGATAATTTCTGACACTCATTTCTTGGAGACCATTACTTCCATTGAACTCCCGTGAAAGTTTAGCCCTTCTAACATGAAACTATATGATGGATCCAAGAATCCAGATGACCACGTTGTCCATTACAAATACAAGATGATATCCACAGCCCAGGCTCCACACCAATGGGAAGTTGAAATGTGCAGAGAGATTGGAGAAACCATTGGCAAGTTCGGGCCTCACATGGTTCATTAATCTTACATATCGATCCATAGGGCCGTATTAAGAACTTTTAGACAAGTTCGTGGAGTACTTTACCAGCTCTTGTAAGCTCGAGAAGACCACAGACAACCTCACTGCAATCCAACAGCGGAATAGAGAATCTCTGCAAAGCTATGTGGCTCGTTTCAATAAAAAAAGAATTTATATCCTAGATCTTCATCAGCCGACGGTTGTAGAAGCCTTAAGGAATGGTCTGCTCATAGACAGTGGGCTTTATAAAAATTTGATGAAAATTTGATCCTAAAAACAGGGACTATAAGCGTAGGCCTTCAGCCTACATAAGACGGCTCTGGTCTTCAATGAATTTATCTCATTCGACATCAAAACCAAGCAACAAAGACTTTGCCTTCATTTAATCGAAGTCCTCGAAACACATCACAGCAAAGCAACATAAACATTCGTAAGACAATCAAATGAGAAGAAACAAAAAAATCAGTGACTAGCCACTCGATAATGACTACTCTATAAGATAGGTAAACTACCTCATGAATAACTTAACCGAGAATTTTGATAAAGTTTCGAAAAATTATGAAGAGACAATCACAATACGAAAGATTACACATAAATAAGATAAGAAGCTCAAAAGAAACTCTTGTTCATTCATCACTTGAAATATTCCACACAAGCTTTATAAATCTATGTACAAGGGAAAAGATCAGTCTTCAAAGTCTTGAGTAACTGGAGCATCGGTAACATGGACATCATCAACAGGAGCATCGTTGATATCATCACCAGCTGGAGCATTCGGGAACTTGGTAATTGGATGTACCATTAGAATTGGAATCTCCTCTCCCATTTGACTAGAACTCTCACCAATCTCAATGGCATCACCCCAGGCTAAATTTCTTTCAGACGCGACAACCTCTTCATATCTTTTAAGGGCATTTCCCTTTCCATCCTCCCTTCTATCGATAAGGAAACCATAATTTCCATATTTTCTTGCATCTTGATCCACCTCATGGGAGTCCAAGCGACAAGCTCCCCACTGAGATATTGTCTCATAAGACTGCTCCTCTCCTTCACCGTTGCCTCATAGAAAATCCCTTCCAACTGGTCAACCAAATCATTCTTCTCCTCTCTCAAGCTTTACATCTCCTCCTTTTAGGCCTTAATCTTAGTGTTCAATGTCTCCCTCTCCATCTTCAAGATTGATTGGGTAGCCTTGAGCTCGAGATCGATCTATTTTTTTCTCAGAAGCTTCAAGCATCGCCTTCAACTCGACGTTCTCTTTCCTTACGACTGTGTTGGATTTCTCCAATTCCCTCAGTCGTCTATGGCTCGACTCAACACAATCTTGCTGGAAAAGGTTGCATTCTAAAGCCTGCAAAGACGAACGCATTAGCCAGTTGACAAACTGAAAATAACAAAAGATATAAGAAACCTTTACCTGATAAGTAAGGGTCACGGAGCTCTTGATCACCTTTAGAGGGCCGAAGTCAGCCAACCGACTCTCGTCTTCTTCGAGAAAGAGCCTATTGACAAACTTAGTGATACTGGATGGATCAGACATGAGCCTTAATCCTTTGCAGACAATCTCACAAAGCCCAATTAAATTCAACATGAGGAACATTTGGTGTGAAAATCATTGTTGCCTAGGGACAATCCACACCTCAGAGATGCAACGATATAGGTTGGAGAAGATTGACCTTCCACTTCCCTAACCAAGGACGAAGACGACAATATTCTCCAAGTGCCACGGAGAGATATTTATTTGGCTCAAACGACCGTGAATCAGCCTAAATAACAGGGAAACACCATTATCCCAAATGACCATGAGGCACACTCAGTGCATGACATCTCCTCAAAATGGAACAAGAAAAAATACCATTATTCTCAATCGACTAGGAAGGGCACTCGGTGATATCATGGTTTTTCTTTTGACCCAAAAGTTTCCTATGGACTATAGTGCATGTTCCAGATGACACAGTCTAACTGTAGCATTGGCCAACTTCTAATTCCATCAAAAAATTAAGACGACCCAGACTCTAAATGACAGGTGAAAGTATTATTTCTTTATTACTAACCATGTTTGTGGTTTTGAAACTCGTAGGCAATGTCATATGACACAAATCAAGACTTGGACCTTTATCTGGTCCAGACGACATAAAAGACTCCCCCGGACCCTCAGCTAGGGGTGGGCGCGGTTCGGTTTGGTTCGGTTTTTGCTAAAAACCGAACCAAACCATATTTTACGGTTCAGATTTTTTACCTCTCAAACCAAACCATTAAATAACGGTTTGGTTCGGATTGAAAATTTTTTAAACCAGCGGTTTACGGATTGGTTCGGTTCGGTTTACGGATTATTATATTTAAAACAATTTTCATCCACTTAAGTGAAGACAAAAAAAAAAAAAACTATCTATCAACAAATAGTATGAAGTGCTAGGGTGTAAGCTGTGACTCCAGGAACACATGCACTCCATAAAGGATTGAAAAATGAGGCACAATTAATTCTTGTATTTTTTAAAATTATGTCGAATAATGATGCTACCATCATTCTAATTAAGAGACAAATCCAACATCTTACTTTCAAGAATAATGATGCTAACATAAAACAAAAATTAAGAATAAAATATTAACAAATAAATATATTAACAAAAAATTTAAGAATAAAAGTATTAACATACTAATAAAAAGAAAACATAGAATAAAATTAAAAGAAAAATACAATTTTTTTTTATAAAAATATATAATTTTTTTAAATTATAACGGTTCGGTTCGGTTTAACAGGTGCGGTTCGGATTAGATCCTGAACCGAACCGTAAACCGTTTGAGGTGGCCCAATCCGAACCGCAAACAAACCGAACCGTTAGAAAAAAAACCGTAAATTCGGTCCGGTTTTATTCGGTTTGGCGATTAGCGGTTTGGTTTGGTTCGGTCGGTTTTTTTGCCCACCCCTACCCTCAACAGGTCTGGTCAACTGGAGATGATCCTAGACCTTTATCTGGTCCAGTAGACGGGAAAATTCCTCATGGCTCATGTCGAGTCAAGATCAAGATATGGATCTTCATCTGGTCCAGACGACATAGAAGATTCCCTCGAACCTTCAACATGTCTGGTCGACTGGAGATGATCCTGGACCTTCGCCTGGTCCAGTCGATGGGAACACTCCACTTAACTCATGTCGAGTTAAGATCAAGATCTGGACCTTTATCTGGTCCAGACGACATAGAAGACCCCATCGGACCCTCAGCAGGTCTGGTCGAATGGAGATGATCCTAGACCTTCATCTGGTCCAGTCAACGGGAACATTCCTCATGGATCATGACGAGTCAAGATCAAGATCTGGATCTTCATCTGGTCCAGATGACATATAAGACTCGCTTGAACCTCAACAGGTCTGGTCGACTAGAGATTACCCTGGATCTTCATCTAGTCCAAATGACATAGAAGACTCCCCCGGACCCATAGCAGCCTGGTCGATTGGAGATTATCCTGGACCTTCATCTGGTTCAGTCAATCGGGACATTCCAAATGGCTCATATCAGTCTCTCAGATCATCATCATGTCTGGTCGACTGAGGATCGTCCCATATATTTATCTAGTTCCATCAACATCATTAATGTGACACCGAATTTCATAGCCTATAAAAGGATGTAGAACTCGTATTTGCAATTCATGGAAGTTTAAATATTCTTTCTTGAGCACTCAAAGCCTTTTATTCTTTAAACATTTGCCACCGCCCACGCGGCAGGCCACGGAGATCGAGCTAACATTAAACCTTGCTTTTCCATTACTTTCCGCTCGTCTTCACCACTTATTTAAGCGTCGGAAAGTCTACAACAACCACCACACCGGTGAGTAGTAACTCCCCGCTCACTCTACCTTTGTTTTGCAAGATCGCTAGAGCCTCATCATACGAATTCTCGATTATGAACCTAAGGCGAATTTCAGTGTCTACAATTCTCACGTGAAAAATATATATAAATGGAAAGAGAATATATTTAATTAGGATAGAGACTGAGTTGAGTTGAGGTGAGGTGAGGTTAGAAAATATATTTAAGAATCTTAAAATTATATCACTAGATCTCAATAATTTATTCTTTCATAATTTAAAGGCTATTAAATAGTGTAAAAAAAAGTGTATTTTTAGGAGGTTATTTATCTCATTCTCATATCGGGTTCAAGTGAACAATTTATCATCCGAATACACGGCAAAGTATTAGTAAAAAAATTACACGATAAAATATTAATACTTCACGTATATCCGGACAATAAATTATCCACATCAACATGAGCCTGATCCTCACTATAACTCTATATATATATATATAAAGAAAAATAAAATAAAAAATAAAATAAAATTGAGTTCTATGTCAAGAACAAGACTACAAGAGACGATGAGAAGAGGAGGAAAAAAATGTTGTGAACCGAAATTTAAACCAAAACAGTTCGATTTGACTGACAGTTAGCATCACGTGTCGAATGTAAACTACCAGAAGCAGCTGAACCAACTCTGCTCCTTTATCATTCTCCAAAAAAAAAAAAAAACCCAGCTCCTTTATCAATCACAAATTTGCAAATACTACAAGCCCCGCCATGTTGTTTACACAGCATCCACAATCAAGTTCAAATTACGTAGTTAAACCAATATCTTACTAATTGAAACGTGGCGCATGGATCAGCAGAACGTCTGTCACTGTAAGATTCGTATCGGCAATGAATATTCCTACTGCCACGTACTACCAAATAATATTTGTATTAATAATTCCTTGTACCTTTTTGATATTATCCTCAGAATTCAATTGATTGCTTTGGCAAATGGGAAGCAGAGATGTGGGAGCGAGCTGGGACTTTCTTCTTCTTCTTACTGTTGTTATGGGATTGACACCGAGTGTTTTATGTAACGCTGTAAGAACAAGTAGTTTTGTAAGAATTAGAAGCTCATCTCCTGATATGCCAATAGACAGTGATGTGTTTCTAGTGCCTCCTGGTTATAATGCTCCTCAACAGGTGTGATTCTGTTAATTTTCTTGTTTATGCTACTGATTATTAGGTGATTATACGATGATACCCAACTTCATAGTTTTGTCAATGCAACTGAAGGTTCACATAACACAAGGGGATCATGAGGGAAAGGGTGTTATTGTTTCTTGGGTTACTCAAGATGAACCCGGTTCGAATACAGTGCTTTACTGGGCTGAAAATTCCACACTCAAAAAAGGGGCAGATGGCTTTGTTCTTACTTACAAGTACTTCAATTACTCTTCTGGTTACATTCATCACTGCACTATTAAGGATTTAGAGGTGTGTAGTGTATTCCTTGTTGGATATCTCACTCATTGATTGTTTATTATTTATTATTTATTTTTTTCTCAATGCTAGTTGCTCAATTAGTCATTGAATGGTTAAGTTACTCAATTTTATAACTACTGCAGTTTGACACGAAGTACTACTATGAGGTTGGAATTGGAAACACAACTCGACAGTTTTGGTTTATAACTCCTTCAGAAGTTGGCCCTGATGTCCCATATACTTTTGGCCTCATAGGTAGTTCTTCTTCTTGAGTTTGTTAGTTTCAGCTGTACGCTTGAGATTATTATTTGTTCAATGTATATTGTCCATGTCCGTTTAATTTGGTAATGGTACTTCTCCAATGTATGTGTTTCTAGCACTCTTTTACTTGAAAGTGTATAAAAAAAATGTATATATGACTTTCTGTTGTATCTTGATCTCACTTGATCATGCATGATGAGCAGGGGATCTTGGGCAAACTTACGACTCAAATAGGACTCTTACTCATTATGAATTGAACCCAACAAAAGGACAGACAATGTTGTTTGTTGGAGACCTCTCTTATGCAGATGATTATCCATTTCACGACAATAACAGGTGGGATACTTGGGGACGGTTCATTGAGAGAAATGCCGCATATCAACCTTGGATTTGGACAGCAGGAAATCATGAAATTGATTTTGCTCCTCAACTTGTATGTATCTTATCTACATGTACTGTTAATCTTATTTTGAACTCGTGCTAAAGTGTAGCTTACATTTTATATGTTTTTACTTAAATGTATTCTAGTTATTCTTGCCGTTCTTATGTTCTGACATGTTTGGAGAAGTCTGCTGTCAGGTCTATAACTTCTGTATATAATGAATGATGTTGAATTTGTTATAGGGTGAACCCGTACCATTCAAGCCTTTTGCAAACCGTTTTCATGTTCCGTACAAAGCATCATACAGTACAGCTCCTTTTTGGTACTCCATTAAAAGAGCTTCAGCCTATATCATTGTCATGTCCTCCTACTCTGCTTTTGGTTAGTAATTTTAGTTTCCATTTGTAGTTTCCTATGCTCCTTCTGTGTGGTTTTATAGTCAAACAAATGCAATCATAAGCATTAGGCTCTCATCTTTTTAGCATCATCAATCCTAGGAAAATTGCATGGTGAATCAGTTTAGTGATTTAATAATTTTTCATGTCATTGAGAATCCTTTATCGTAATTTGTTAGAATTGATTGTTTAAATATAGCAGATATAATAATCTCTCAAATCTAGTTGAAATTGATATTTTTAGGGAAATACACTCCTCAATACAAATGGCTGGAAAAGGAGTTCCCCAAAGTGAATAGGACGGAGACACCTTGGCTTATTGTTCTCATGCATTGTCCATTATACAACAGTTATGTACACCATTATATGGAAGGAGAAACCATGAGAGTAATGTATGAGCCATGGTTTGTGGAATACAAAGTTGACGTAGTCTTTGCTGGCCATGTTCATGCTTATGAGCGATCTGTAAGTTCGCATTGCTCCTCTTAAACACATATTTGGTTAAGTAGCAACCTTTTCAGTTTATATATAAACTTGTCCGTCTATGGAACACAGTTGGGTGCATTTTTTATCTGCATTCTCAAGACAAAACGTTCACCTTCCAATGACGCGTTTTCCTCTGATTTATTGTATTATCCACTAGATACAAATCAGTGCCATGCCAGAGGCCCACATATGTTCCCATATATCGGCTATCAATGGTTTGT
>SKCR01002827.1:0-26851 GCA_019454045.1 Zanthoxylum bungeanum | reverse complement strand
TGCTTGCTTTGTAATATATTTTATCAACTTTAAGGATGTCTCAACCTAGTCTGAATTGTGCACAAATTAATTGTATATTTTTTCTTTCACATCCTTCACTTATTACATATTTAGACTAGTTTTGAGATTTGTTTGATCCAGCATATTGTTCAACACTTCAACTAAATTGTCTTTGCTTCACTTGTTATGTTTAATTGTCTTTGTTTATCCTATTATTGTCAGAGGCAGTTGATTGTCTTTTGGCATTCCATTAATGTTTGAGCTTTCATTTATCAATCTGCAATCTGCGTATAAATCCTGTGATGTTTGAAACCTTTGCAGGGAACTGGAGGTAAAAGTATATATGGCCGCACATTTAAAGATGAGAATTTCAAATGTAAGTTGTTCCTTCTCATGTTGCTCTTGTAGGCAGTAGCTATCACGTCTCAAGAGAGCCCTTTTACATACATTTGCCTTTGGTTATGAATTTTCTAACTGTAACTTTGCCAATCTTTGAAAAAAATCTGCCATACATCAGTTATGTTTATTGAACAATTATATCGAATATATATATGGTCCCGGTGGGGGTCACTGATGGCTATATCAAGATTTCTATCATGTTTTCAGGTTGTTAAACTGGTTTTGTCATATATCTTCCGTTGTAGTATCACATATGATTTTGAAGTGTAAAATGTCTTGCAGTGTCTCATACTGGAGCAGGTGTAGTTAGTATGGCAAATGCAGGTCCCAACACTAATGGCAGCCAATTTTTCATCTGCACTGTCAAGGTAATGTTAATGCCTTTTCCTGTGAAAGCAAATGTTCTAATCTGTAAAATTCTAGTTTCTGGAGAACACAAATCTCTCTAGATAAAAAAATAGGCTGAAAATTCTCCATATGTCAGCCCTATGAGGAAGTGAAATGGGAAAAGATGATTCATTGATTCTTTGGATCTTTTCTGCTTCTGGTCATCTTTCTCACTTAGCTGTGCAAGAATTATATGTGCCACCTTTTGCCCCTCATGCATGTTGTATGGATGATGTCAAACTTGGTGACATTACTTGTGTTAAGGGTTGTTTAAATAACAAATTTTCAGAATACCAGCAGATAGAATGCAAGTAGATGCTAAAAGATGCACCAGCTTGGATTGACAAGGATGTAAACGCCATGTGTACTTCTCCACATTGTTTTGATATTATCTAAGAGTCCGATTAACTTCCTTTTTTAGTGTGTGTTCATTCTGGTGGCTGTCATCATTTTGACTCGACTCAGGGACCATGGTACTTGAAGTACAATTATAGATTTTCATTTAGCTGGATGGTTTGTGCAAGTTTTTCAAATTTAGCAATTTATTATTTGTGATGAATATATAGATAACGTATGTGCATTATAGCTACTATGACTTGCCATTTGCTGATGTTTTCTTATTTTTGGCAAATGACAGACTCCATGGCTAGATCGGAGGCATGTTGTCTTTGGACAAGTTCTGGAGGGTATGGACATTGTTAAGCTTATCGAGTCACAGGAGACCGACAGGGGAGACCGTCCTAGTAAGAAGGTGGTCATTAGTGATTGTGGTGAGCTTCCAATGACGGAAGCCTGATCTGGTCAATGCTAGTTCTTTTTTGCTGCAGTTCTCAAATTTTAGACTAGTTTAACCCGGTTTAACAGGCTTTTGTTGAATGAGTTATCTATTTGAGCTCTTTCTGGAAGTTATTTCAGTCCCTTGTATTTCAGCAGAAAAACTCAATTACTTTACAAGAGGAATTTCTTATAGTTGAAATGCATCATGGACTTCATTTGCTTTTATTTTGAGCAGATCCTTTATTTGTGATTCATGATTTGAATTTGACCAGAAGCATCCATTGAACAACTTGTGGCAGCATTATGACAATGGTAGTGGCATTATAACTTGATATAGGCATACCTCATCTTATAGGCACAACAAGCTCTCTCTTAAAATTTTAGGGAACCCTATCTTCTGATCACATAATCAAATGAAATCTAATTAGATTTGTTGGGGTCTTTTTAGTCTTTAGAACCTTAGCCCTCTCTATTCGACTCTTATTTAAAACTCTGTGAAATCTTCAAATTTTATTTGTTTGGCTGCATGTGAACATTGTTAATGCTCATTGGGTTTGAGTAATCAAAACTACTTTGCTGTAAATTTTCAAAAATTCCTGCACTTTTGGATCAAATTCTTGAGAAACATTTCTCGGGGTCGGGCATATCAACTCGTCAGAGCTTTTTTTTTTATTAAACTCATGACTATTGCGTAGATCCCAAAAAATAAAATTGAATAGAAAATCTTAGGAGTCTAGGCCTACTTTTTCTTATATTTTACATGGGAAAAATGAAAACCTCAAGAAACCTGTCAAAAAATGGCAATGGCTTTGATATTGCAGTACCTACTGGAAGCAAGATCATGAAAGGAATCTTTAGCAGGGGCGAAAAAATGGAAGAATTTTACTAAGAATGCAGCAAATTCTATATGGAAACTAGACCTTTTGCTAGAGTATATCAAGGCTAAAAACATGGGGGAATAGTGAAAAGATAGCATGTCTTAAAATTCCAAGCTGTTGGTTTTGGACTTTTTTTGAGTATGCTTGCTCTTGAAGGGATAAGGATTTGCTAAACCAATATCCATACACCAAAATCTTTTGTAAAACTTTTAAGACCATTAACCAATCTGTGAGAAGCATTTGTATATTTTAATTTCCCAAGTCTCTTTATGCAACACTCTAGGGATAAAGATTTTCTTCACTGATGTAATTCAGGGGAAAGAAAGATTAACAAAGATGATACAAAAGTCATTAACTTAAAAATTGATAAAAGAGAGGCAAAAAAAAAAAATAATAATAATAAAAATAAAAACAGAAGAAGAAGAAGCTGTATAGAGAGACTAGATGGCTCAGGTCCATCAACTGTCATGATTTTTCTAATGTGGGTTTCATCTATCTACTCAGTACAAATTCAGTTTAGCATGATCCTAATTCTATGTTAATATTTTTTATGGGAAAATTGTTTGTGTTGTAAACTAATCATATTTTTCCTGTATACATATAGCATTAGACATGGATGAAGAAGAATTCAAAATTCAATTTTGAGAAACAGAATAACCACTCTATTGAAATATGCACAAGTGAATCATGTCACTCTTGGTATTTAATATAACAACACACCTCAAAAATTATTATAACAAGCAAAATCAAACCCAGCCTCCAAGCTTCTCTTCTCTTCTCTTGATTAGATTGATTGACCTGCATATGACAAACTTCTTTACAAGACCAAAATCAAATCTTTATCATATAATCTAATTCATATGAAATCAAATCAATTCCAACTTTGTTTTAAGTATTTTAACTCCAAATACACTTCTAGGTCAAGGAATTATGAGAGGCTGATCAGCTTCTGAACTAAACTACAGAAATCTGACCAAAATTTTCATTACCAATTCTTCCGTTTTACTCCATCTACTGCCTTGATCCTGATCCTTGAGAATCATCCTTATCAGAAAGTTGCTGCTGCTGCTGATTCAAGGATTCTGAAGCACTTCTGTGATGCCCCATCTGTTGATAAAAATTGCTAACAGCTTGAGAATTCAACACCCCAACATGCCCATCTTGTGAGAGACCAAGCTCCAATCCTGGATTTTGCTGGTTAACACCACTCAACATAGAGGTGAAACTCATTAAACCCATATTCATATTTGGAAATTCAATCCCATGGAACCCTAATTTTGCACCCAAATTCTCACTTGCAAAATTTGATGTCAACTGGCCAGAATTTTGAATAAATCCTGACCCAATTCCATTTAAATTTGGCCAAACCCCACTTGGTATTTGAGACCTCACTAAATTTGCACTCATCATTGCCCAATTGGCCCTATTAATGAACCCAACACCTGGTCCCACCCCTTCTATCTTTGTATGCAAACCTGCTGAAATAGAGTCCCCCTGTTCAGAAACAGAGGCCCCTGCAGCTGCAAGCATAGAGGCTGGAATGGTCCCAGTTCCTGTAGCAGCTATGATAGATGGTTCAGCTTGCCTCAACAGCCATTGAATTGTCTCTCCATCAGATTTATGACCCAATTCTCTGGTCAATTGAAAAATCCTGGCAGCACATAAAGCTGGCATCCTGATTCTTCTTCCTCTGCCATCAACTTTTTTGTGTCTATCTTTGTTTGAGCTTCTTTTTGGTACTAGCTTCTTGGTTGTATCATCTTTGTCTGCAATCATGATTTGTAAATCTTTGATCTCACCAGGCTTGCTATTCTCTGCCATGATTTCCTTTTAGGGAAAATTGAAGAAGGTGGATTTATTACTTGTGATGGTGATTTTAAGCCTTGGATTCCCTGGGAACAGAGGAAAAGAGTGTCCTGTTTTTTTATAGGTAAAGGTCACCTTAAAAAGACATACTTTCTTGACCTTTCTATGTAGCATCAACGTTTCAAAGTTTGGAACCATAGACTTTCATTTCAAGTTAAAAAGTTACTACAAAATGATTCCCCTTAAATAAAGATAACATGTCACTATTATTGTTCAGTTAAATTAAAAAAAAAAAATTACAAAATATCAAGTGATGTTATCATTCGATTGAAATCTAAAATATTTGAATTTCTAATAGTGCAATGCCAAGAAATTTATATATTTTTTTTATTGTTAATTGGTAAATTATCCATTATTGTCCTGTCATATCATAGAGTCTCAAATGTTCCTCAGCTATTTTCTCTCTAGTTCCTCAAATTAGATTTTTTTTTTCTTTTAAGATTTTCATGATTATTTCCATGAATGAGGCATTTGGGTTCACTATTTTATACCATAAGATGATAAGGATAAGCAATTGGGTCCTTAAAATGGAGGGATTACATTACATTACATACACTTCTTCAAGTTATTTTCTTCATATTTTTGCAGCCAATCATAAAACATGGGTCACTCAGGCAGTCCCATATTCTTGATAAGCAAAAAATATGATTGAATCTCTTATAAAATAGGTATGTCATGGCATCTATAGTCAAGTCCATGGCAAGTAAACTTGATAATTGCTGCAATTTTCAAGTAAAATCTCTCTGCATTTTGCCTGCCAAGCAACATTTGGGATGTGCATGTGAGCTACATAGCATTGTTATATGGGTTGGTGAGAGCAATGAGTTTTAGTCATTGCATTTCTTTAATTTTCAAATGTGTTGCCATCAGCCATTCTTGGAGACTTTATTTGGTCCCTTGAAAAAAAAAAATCTTCATCTTTTTCATTGACAGAAGAAAAAAAAAACTGATCAGTGATCACTTGCAAGTTACAACAGTCACCAACTTTGCTTCTATGTCATCACGAGCACAGCACATAAAGATCGTCTCAGCCTTGATGGGCAAGTCGCTACTTATTGAGTATAACAGCTTTAATCTTCTTCTACGGTTATGGAAATGGACAAAATGCTGACACTAGATCAGAGAATAATAACAAAACATTTGAATCATTTCATCAAATTTGCATATGAATCACTCGGTCCATTTCTTGTTAGTTGTTTTTCTTAATATTCATAATCTACTATTTTCAGAGCCCACTTACGAGTTCCACTGAATCCTGAGTGGACTTACTGGACTTACATTCTCGACCGACCCCACCTTTACGGTAGGCCTCACCTAACAGTCTACACTCAGATTCACCTTCTATTTTTAGACTCTAGTACTAAAAGGTCTCGAACTCAAGATCTCACTCTAAGATTGTGAAGACAATGTGAAGGATGAGTTGCAAAATGTAGAAATGGTTCTATAAAGATGCACAAAAACACTTTAATTAAAGACCAAATTGGATACTTTAAAATTCACCTAAAGCACATACAACTAGTTCCATGGTAGCAAGCAGCTGCGCATTTAACAGCATGGACCAGTTCATGGTCATTCAACCTTCCATTGAAGAACTGAAGCTTCTTTCTTGTTCTTGAGAGAAATTATATATAGATAGTTTTAGAAGAAAATTATCGTGTGTGCAAAAGTCCAGTAGAATCAGCAACTTTGATATATTTGTACATTTGAAGTTGAAATTTAAAGAGAAATTGACAGAAAACAAGAAACTTGCCATATGCAGGGGCAGCAGGGCGTATAAAGATGCAGGCCAGGATTTCAAGTGAAGAAATTTGGGCATTACAATTTTTATCAGTGACAACATAATTTGCTCTTGAACTTTGGAACCAAAATGAACAGAGAAAAGGAAACAAGATATTACAGAAGCAGAGGTAATGTGGAAGAATAAATCTCACAGAGAAAAGGCCCTCCTCTTCCGTATTGCTCTCTATTTGCTTTATTCACCTGCCAATGCCTGCTCCTAAACAATCAAGGACTAAAATATATCAATGTGCTATTTTCATCTAACGATACGGAAAATACAAACATAAATGCAGCCTATTAAATATGATGTATATTTATCAGGAAGCTTGTAGCTTTCCTAATCTCACTGATAGCAGTTATTTCTCTAGACTGAGGTCACCCCACCGGACATTGTATCTGGCAGCAAGGTAGTGAGCCCCAACAGGGCCACGACTTCCATAAGGATAGTACTCGGGGATAATCTTCTTCTCTTCTAGCTCCTTCAAAAGAAGAGTGAAGAGCGACCATGCAGCATCTAGTTCATCACTTCGGATAAATAGTCTTCTTTCCCCTTCTATAGCATCCAGCAGAAGCCTCTCATATGCATCTGGAATCTCCTTTGAGTATCTACAGAGCACATGCCACTTACTTCAGTATCAGCAGAGAAACTATTAACTTTAGCAACAAGTTCATTCAAGTAATATTAAACTGAAACAATATAAGTCAATTGCAAGTATCGAGCATTGTCATTTTTCCCAAGAGTAGAGTGACAGTTTTTAGATGCTGGACCACTTCAATTAAACTAACAGTTTCGAAGATTATCTTTGAACGTCTTTGTTAGGACCATTGGGTCCTAACAGTCTTCCATTTGGTTGACCATAGAAGTGGATTCTGGAAAAATCGATGATGATATTCTGCAGGCAAAATATATCATTTTCATATATCAACCACAAGCATTGTTTACATGTTTACCTTGCTGCATAATGAAGGTTTAGATTGCTACGGTCTAATCTCATTCCCAACCCAGGAACCTTGTTATTGATCTTCAAATAAATAGCTTCATCAGGCTGAACTCTGATTACAAGCTCATTTGTAGCTTGGTCAAGATCTGTTCCGAAATTTCTGTTATACAAATTGCCAGGTACGTGCCTGAACTGAACCCTTATCTCAGCCCTGGAAAAGGAAGAAAAAGAAAACAAAGTTAAGGACTAGCAGATATTAGTTAAATAGTTAAGACGGTTAGCTAGATGAATTAAGACATCGTTATTCCTCGTACCTCCTGGTATGTAATGCTTTGCCAGCTTTCAGTAGAAAAGGCACCCCATCCCACCTTGCATTGTCTATAAAGAGGGCAGCTGCTGCAAAAGTTGGAGTCAAGCTGTCTTTTGGCACAGTCTTGTCATCAGTATAGCCTGGATAAGTAACTCCTCCTTTTGTGTGGCTCTTGTACTGCCCTGTGACCACATCTTCAAGTCGTAAAGGCCTCATGGAACGCAAAACTTTGACCTGGCACCCAGAAAACAATCATAAACTTAGTTTTAAAATCCTACAGTAAAATCCAAATGTATCCCGCTAGAGCATTTCAGTTAAGACCTTTTCGTTTCTAATATCTTCAGCATCCAAACTGACAGGGGTTTCCATGGCAAATAGAGCAAGAATTTGAAGCAGGTGGTTCTGCATAATATCTCTTATTATTCCATAATTGTCAAAATACCTAGAGCCAACAGAACAAAAATCAATCAGATGCTCTTAAGCATATTGGAAACTGAGATGTCTATGTAAGAAAGAAAAATACCCTCCACGTCCTTCAGTGCCAAAATCTTCGGAGAATATCAACTGCACATTCCTAATATATTGCCTTGACCACAATGGTTCGAAAATGAGGTTGGAGAACCGGAGAACAGAAAGGTTTTCCACAAGCTCCTTTCCCAGGTAGTGATCAATCCTGCACAAAATATACCCATCCAATCAGTTTATGGTCCATAATATTTTCCATCACTACAACCAACAATGGTAAGTAAAACTCCACCTAAATATTTGATCTTCTTTTAGGTACTGTTTAAGTGATTTTGTCAAGGCAGATGAGGATTCTGAATCTCGGCCAAAGGGCTTCTCAACAATAACCCTTGTCCAGCCATTACCAGATGATGCAGACAAGCTTGCACATCTTACTGCGTCTATGAATATATTTGGAGGGATGGACAGATAAAACAGGCGATTGGAAACCCTCTTACCCTGCATAAGCGATTTCTCATTGTCAAACAAAATTGAGAATTGGGAATAGACAATTATTCTATTCTGACATCTCAATGTCAAGGAAGAAATCAAACCAGCTGGAAAAAAGAATGCTACTGTAACTGAACCTAAAAAAGCTTAAAAAAGAATAGTGGATATAGTTGCATTTTGAGTGAAATAATATACACTTTAAGGTTCCTACCAGATGCCTCACAATCATATTGCATCAAATCCCAACATGCAACCTACTATACCAAACACTGTACTCATTATAGCATTCTTTGCATAGATCCTCTACCAATCAGCCCGAAAATGGTACGACCAACCAAGAGATTCGACCTGCTAAGCTAGATTTTACAAAACATTTTAAGCCTAATGTATTGGGAATAGATAATGGATATATTTCTGTCAATAAACAGGAAGCAAGCATTTGATTCAACTCTAGAATCTAGACCAATGTTGTAAGAAACTAAGAATCACCAACTAACGAACTATTTTGTCAAGTTACTTCTCTAATGCTGTAAATATGTTCAGGCAAAGTTCTAATTACCTCATGTCCCTTCAGCTTCTTATCAAGGGCAGCAAAATTTTCCTCAGAATCATACTGACCAGAATGGTAGAAACATCTTTTAAGAAATTCGTCCATCTTTTCATCACAGTTCTCCCTGAAATCCAAAGGAAAGAGCATGTGTCACATCTAAATGCACGTATCACATCTAAATGAACTTGCACAACAAAGAACAAATTACAGCAGAAGATTTTGAGAACTTGTGCTACACAATATATAACACCATTAACATTGCCTACTTCCTCCAAAGAAACTTGAAACCTTCAAATCACAAACAATAGATAAAGCCAGACTGACCTCTTATCAATTCTGCAAGTAAGAGTCCTGCTAACGATGTTTCTGAGTTCTGCATCAGTCATCTTACTCCGAGCATAACCATAGATAGTGAAGTGCTGCATTATAAAGTTACACCACTTTTGAGATAATCGGGATTAAAAAATGACACTTTCTCGCATTAAAGCAGATAAGAAAACAGATATGAACCTCAGGGAGGCAGCCCTCATAATAGAGAGCGAAAAGTGCTGGAAATATCTTCTTCTTGGCAAGGTCCCCAGAAGCTCCAACAATGGTAATACTGACAGAGGACTCATCTCCATTCATATCAAAACCAGCTAGATCATTAGATTCCTCCAACGACGCACCTGACATCAATCCCACTTTCGATTCCTTCAAAGGTGTTTCATTTTCAACATGGGCTGGTGTTGTGACCACAGCACCTATGAAACAGTTACCAGTCTATATATAATTAACAAATTACAAAATAGTAAATGGAGAATATGCAATCAGATGAACATCTCAACACAGGGAGGCAAAATCATCTTAAAATTTTGAACTTTGCCACTCTTCCGTTCCATATTATATCGTAAAAAAATGAAAATTTTCATGGCTTAACAAATTCCTAAAGAGCTACAAGCAAGCAACATTCAAATTCAAGCCATCCTACTAATCTGTCCATTGCATCATAAGCAGCTAAGAATTAAAAATAAGAAACAAACCCACTAAATATTTTATAATAAAAAAAATTACCATCTTCCGTAAGAACCAAATTGGAATGGGAATTTCTGCGGCATTGAAGAGACAGCTTAGCAGATAAAAACCGTTGTGGCAATAAGGCAATACGTTGATGTTGGGCATTTGCAAATGAATATGAAGACGACAAAGCGTAAAACGAATAAGGGGATGAACGACAATGAGTTGAAGAAGACGAAGTTGCCATCTCCATTCTTCTTCTTCTTCTCTGTGAAACAAGAAGTTAGCTTAATTGGGTTTTGGGTTTTTGAAGAGAAGCAGTTGATGTTAAAGAAGATCTTCGGAGATAACGAGGTTAAAGGTCCTTGAGATCTCCGAAAGTCTGCCCTGCCAACAACTTGAGGAGAGAATTTATACGACTCAGAATTAATGCATTCAGTTGATAAATATATATATATTAATAGATTGGCAAACACGATACTATCTCCAACTGGAAAAAGTTGGAGATACAGTGAAGACAAATCAGAAATGGCGTCCGGAACCGGTTCTTTTTTTTATTTAAAGTTTTTTTTTAACTTTTTGTTTTTATTAATTATTGGTTTATTAAAATCAAAGGACTTAAGTATTTGCACACTCTCTTAGCCTTTGGATAGAGATTAATTATTAGTTATTATTACTCAACTTAGGGATGTATAAAAAAATAACTGAAACTGAAAAATCGAAGTCAATCTAAAAAAAACTGAACTAAAGTGATATTTTTTAAATTTCAAAAATAAATGTTTAATATTTTATTAAAAAATCGAAACGAACCAAATTTAAATAATTTTTTAACTAAAAAATCGAAACGAACAGAATTAAATGAATAATTTAGTTTATTGAATTTTTAAAAATTTATTCATATTAAATTATTATTTTATAATTATTTTGGTTACATATTTAATTTGTTTAGTATTTAGTGAGGATTAATTTCGTTAAATATTTATAATTTATCACTTTGGTTATTATTTTTTTTACTTTCTTATATTTTAAATAATTTGAAAAATGATTATATTTTATGAAAAACTTCTATTGGTATAGTTGTGATGATTAGAAGAGTTATAATATAAAAAAAATTAACTAAATGTTAAATTCAATAAATGTTATTATTTTTTTAATTTTTATCATTATTATTTAAAAAAATTGAAAAAATAAATTGAGTTGTACCAAACCGATAATTAAAAATAATTATATTTTTTAATAAAAAACCATATAGTTACTTTTAAAAAAACCAAATAATTATAATTATAAATTTTTTATAGTCATACCGAACCGTGCCCACCCCTAACTCTACTCCCCCGACTTGTGTTTTTCCTTTATTATTTAATATTTAGTTAAATATTTGCTAAGTAATCTATAAAAAAAAAAAAAAAAAAAAAATTTGAAGTTCAATTGATGATATTTATTTTATGTAAATTTTGAGAATATCAAGACAATTAGGGAAAAAAACAACAATGAGATAGTCATTGTCCAACAAAAATTAGGTTTTTTTTTCCATTGCTTTCATTGCTTTTTTTTTTTCTCTTCTTCTAATACTATAATTTAATGACATGTAATATATAATTTAATCTCAACTATTTTTTTTTTTAATATCATATGTCACTGGATGAGAGATGCAGAAAGAATGAGGAAAAAAAACTAGAGATGTTTATCAGATGATTAAAATTTTCCTTAATTTTATGAAATAAAATGTTGGATTTAATATAATTAATAAATAGTAAAATATTTATCAAAAAAATACTTAAAATTAACCTTTTCCTCTCCAATCAGAGGAAATGCTCTTATATGTCAGAGACTCAGTCGACCCCCTCAATTTTTTCAACTGTTATTATTAAATAAATAATAAAAATATCACATTAAATTTTTAAATTAAACTCTTAAAAATTATAAAATCATTTGGACTTCGCCCTGCCTTCAACTATTTCATCAACACAATGTGAACCAGAGCAACCTTCACACAATCACAGCTATAATTTGTTATTCGTCTCACTAAAATAGAATTTCCCCATATAAATATTGAATTTTGCTTGAAATAAACCAATTTATGATATAAGTTTTAAAAAATCTCGCAAATCACTAATTAGCTAATATATATTTATTCTAAAATTACTATGTGATTACATTTCTACCCACCTCTTATAATGATATATAATCTACAATAATTCTACAACTGAAAATTCAATATATATTTTTTTCCAAAAAAAAAAATTAATTAATTATTAATTTACTCATTATCAGCAGCCTTGCAGCAAATCAATGATCTTGCTTCAAGCCACCTTTGCTTATTAACCCTGGCTATGAATTCTTCAGCTCTCTTGTTTAATTCATCAGCAGGCAATCCCCTCTTCTTCTTCATCGTCATCGAATTTTTTCTCTTTTTCTTTGATCAAATCTTTAACTTGATGAACCCTTTTGACCCTCTGCTTAATCACTTTCATCTGGTCATCAAGATGAGCCTGAGGTTTTTTCTGCTTTATTTTCTCAGGAAAATTTGAGGCACCGCTGTTTCTGACCCTTCTGCTGCTTCTTTGAAGATACTCATCATAAAGCTCATCAGCTGGAGATGATGATGATGATGATGGATTTGCAGATGAGCCCATGAAATTTGATTCACCAACAAGAAAGACAATGATGACATTGGCTATTATGAAAAAGCACTTGGGGCTAGAAAATGAAAACCAAATACAAGGAACAAACATGAACAAAAAATCATTCATGGAACATTTACTCAAAGAAAAATACCAATATGGACAGTAGCAAATTAAACTGCATACAAATCCTGACAGTGAATAAAGCATCAGAGAAGCAACCCTTGTTCTGATTCTTCATGGCTTGAAGCTTCTCATTCTCAATACTACTCTTTCCTGAATCCATTATTATGTAACTTAATTATTATGGTGGTTTAATTTCCAGGGAATTTTTGGAAACTTGGAAAGAGGACTTGGTTCCAAAATAAAAACTAGATCAGGATTCACACTCACACATCAGCTGACTGAACATACAAGTGAAGCAAATTATGATTTATATATAGTGGGGGAAAAATAGTTTATAGGATACTTTGGTGAGATTCATATTTCATAATGTAGCAAATGCTTTCTGCTTTTGTTAATTACTTTATGAAAAGCCAAGGCAGATTTTGCAACGTGTGTATTTTAGGTGGTTTTGTTTAATTATCAACTTTATTTGGTGTAGTGCTTAATTTTATATGGTAAGTTAAGAGATAAAATCCAAAAATATAAAAATAAAAATAAAAAATAGAGCAGGGCTGCACTGAGTTTTCGAGTGCCATATATAAGTTTCTATATTTTGTGATCTTTATTGATGAAGAATAATTAATATTAAAAAAAAAAAAAAACAAGTCTAAATTAATTAACATAATCAAATATGTGTTTTATATTACAAATTTGATTTATTAATGTGTATTAAAATTTTTTTTTTTATTTGAGATCTCAAATTTTGATTCAAAATTGAGGGTTTCAGCCTGCCGTTTATGTCGACATAACATGGTGTTGAAATATGTAATTATTCTCTATTTTAGGCTCTATATGATTTTGTTATTTTTGTTATAGTATAATTATTGGAGAAGTCCCCAATGGACGTGGCTTGGTGGTGTAGGGCTCAGGATCTCATCTTGGGGTCATGTGTTCGAATTCAGGAAGTGCGTTTCTTATAAGAGTCTGAGACAATTGGGATTTTACCTACTTCGCTTAGCCCGGAATAAATAATTTGGCGGTGAGGTGAGGTTTCCAACAATTTAAAAAAATTATATAATAATAATTATTGGAGAATTTAATTCTAAAATTAGTGTACGATAACATTTAATTGAAACAACTTAGTTGTTAAGCTATGATATTTATAAGTAAAAGAAATGTAGTGCTACTAGAAACTGCCATTTATTAATTTTTATGAGTGCCAATTGGAAATGACTAGTAGTTTTGGTGAAAATGTGCCAATTGGCATTGCCAATGAACCATGCTTTTTTTAATTAACTTGCTTTTTCCTCCATTATTGAAGCATTAGGTATGGCACGTTTGTTGAATCGACCAAAAAAAAATTGATTGAAAAGGAAATGCACAACTCCATGAATTATTATTGTTACATTAACAACTAAATTTTAAGTCATTGTTAAATGATGTTAGAATTGGCAATCCATTAGAATTTATAATTTTAATTTCAATATTTCGAATTTCAATCAAGATTTTGAATTTTTTAAGTCATAAGTAGGGATACATCATGGATTCGGAATGAAAAATCGTCTCAAATCCTTAATGAATTTAAGTTAAGATAAAAAATCATCATGTATCAATTCGTTAATTAACAGAAAAAATCATTCCAAACCTCAGGCCAAATTCATCAAAATCAAAGTAAAGCCTAATATTAAAAAAAAAAAAACAAAGGTTTGGTGAGTGGCCATGAAACACAATATTGAAAATGAAAGTCAAGTGAAGGGGTATTATGCTTTTTGTAAAACAGAGGAATTTTTTTGATTCCCTTTATGAAAAGATCCTTTACTTAATGTAAGAGAGAAGGGGATGGAGTCCACGTGTTTTGCGGTGAACGAGCCACCGATGCTTCATTGAAGGTCCTTAAAAAATCATGCTTTTGTCAACTAAGTAATTCATTTCTACCGTAGGTTTCGGTAAAAGGCATATATAATATAAAATTTGGATCCAATGGTTTTTTATAATATTCTATCACGCGTACTTACAAATAGTAATGAGAAGTTAAAATTTAATTACATATAAATTATTATTCAATAACTATCAATCATAAATTTGAAAAAAAAATAGTCAATAAAGAATTAAACTCATCACCGAATTCAACTCCATAATATAAAAGGGTGGTGATATCCTTACAAATTTATATTTTACTACAAAACCTTAAACCTTATTGTTAGCAAACATAATCCCTAATATATTTACATGTTTGTCCTCTAGGATCTAACCATACATGTATTACTAGTCCTAGATTTATTTACATGCTAATTGAATAAATCTAAGTTAATCACAAACACAATTGCATACCTTAAACTTGTAGAGACCTTTTAATCAACTTAATTGATTGCTTAACTCAATAAGCAAATTGTCTTATTTATAGGAGGGAAATCAAGTCACTATGCATTGATTACTATTAATCAAATTATTAGGATGCATAATGATATTTTCTAACCCTTACAAAAATGTTAACATCATGGGTGCACCATATGTTCCCCATTTAACATTTTCACTAATTGTTGTTACTTACTTAACAACCCTTGTTGTTACTTAATTATTTGATTAACAACTCTTGTTGTTTACTTAATTATTTGATATTACTAATTGTTGTTATTCAACAACACCAAATAATTAACTTAATAATTTCCAACATGAAATTATTACTAATTGTTGTTATTTAACAACACATCAAATAATTGCCTTAATAATTTCCAATTAACAACAATTAACATTATCCAACATCTCCCACTCACACATGATGGATCAACATTTTTTTATTATCTCTACAAGAATAATTCATACTTTGCAATTGTGTCGTGCGACCAGCATACTTCGAGAGCTCACTTGCTATACATCTGTTAGGAATATATAGCCGCTCGAAAAATGGATAGAACCATAGTGGATTATGTATGCAGTATCCTCGATCATTTATCACATTAAATCTCTCTCGATCTCTTTTCGAATGTAATATTTATTTTGTATTCACAATCATGTTTGATCACATAGAATAACATAATTGGTCGACCAGTGAATACAAGCTAATGTGATATTACTCATATAATGATCTTTCTCATTTCTCGAATCTCTCAACTTTGATTCAATTCGCTTTTCCAGAGATGTTCTTTCAGATCGAATCTCTCATGATCTTTCAGCAACACTCCAAGATAGCGATCATCAAATCTAAGTTTTAAGAAGCAGACAAGAGTCTAAAGGGTACAATGTGAGATTGAAATAATCTCAAGGGGTCACACAATATCAAGACTGAGATCTCTACTTGTATTACCCTCAATAGTCACAAATGTACACATGGTATGAAAACATGTGCTACGGTATTCTCTCCTTTCCCATGGAGCGCATGTCTCGTAAAATACCATACAGATATAGTTCAGACAAACACAATGTCTAACTCATAACTGACATTTAAGACAAGTAATGTGAAACGAACTTATTCACCTTAGGTCATATCATAGAGAAAGTGACCCCATAACGACATTACTTAATTTTCAAGCTTGAGCTCTCTAAATATCTATCACTATAATAATTAGCTTAAAAATTTGTCTCATCTCCCATTAACACAAAGTAATGGAGGCGATTGCCGTGTGAGAGGGCCAATCATTCACTTGTCCGACATACTTCTCATACTAACAAATAGTATATTTGTTTAAACATGTATCAACATAATAACATGTAAGCATTGAACACAATATCAATGAGTATTAACATTAGTAAACATTATTTGGGAAAAATACATATCTGTAGGCACTGCATTTTTACGCATAAAACCCTATGATGAGTCTCATTTTGGAGACACTACCTTTTGAGTCACGGAGGTCACGGGAAACGGATATCGGAAGGGGGAATTCAGAATAAACAAGCTCACTGTCTTCGTTGGTGCTGCGTTCGTTGCTTCGTTCGAACGGAAACAGATTGCGGGCGTTCGTTTAGCGTTCGAGGGAGCGTTCGAACGGTGTCGGTAATTCTGGTTTTGCTGCTAGCCTCACACCCAGCCCATTTAGCTCCCCAAAGCCCATAAAACACATCCCAAATTAAATAATTAAATATTAAATTAAATATTAAACATTAAATAAAACATTAAATCATTTACCAATTAAAATAAACAATTACCAACTTAAACTAAAATCATGCCTAAATTAAACAAATCACATACTAAATAAAAATAAGATTTGCCTAATTAAAATCAATCTTAACCAATTAAAGCCAATCATATATTTGACTTCCTAATTCAATAAGATATCCACCAATTTAAAAGTATTGACTTCCTAATCTAAACCAAATTTGTCCCCCCTCAATCTTTGACTTTCCTTGCTAAACACTAAATCATATCCTAATTTAATGCACAAATCCCTTCCCTTGTAAACCCTAGCCATTCTCTATATAAACAACCCCTAACCAAGGCCATCCTCTCCTTCACACAACACAATTCACACCCAAGCTCTCTCGAAATTTCTCTAAACTCTCTCTACACACCCAAAACACATCCAAGAGAAAACACTTCATACACACACAAGAATAAAACAAAGAAACCACCACAAGACCACCCTCCATAGCCGAACCCAAACTCACCCATAGCCGAATTCTAAAACACGCCAAAACAACCTCCTAGATTACCTTAAAACAGTAACCCAAAGTCCTTAAAAAAACAGTAACTTAGAAAACTACATAGATAACCTTAAAAATAATCACTTTTAATTGCACTAAGAACCCACACAACTCGGAATAGTTCTTTGAAAACATTGAAACAGGTAGCCCGTGCAATGAGCAGCAAAACAGGAGACCGAATAGGAGCAGACGGAGTTCGAACAATAAGCAAAGCAGCGAAGCAGTGAGCTAGGACATTGAACCAGGGACCAGAAAAGTTGCGGAGCTTTACCCCCCTTTCGATCTTCGTGAACGTGAGCCCGAGAGACGGCTTAAAAGGTTAGACCTGAGGGTATCTTTCACACTGGTTCTCCCTTTCCGCATTATTTATTAAGTATTCCTTGTATGATTGTAATGTGGAAATGTGTGTTGTGATTTTTGAGTATGTGAATATGCATGAATTATGAGATGTAATATGTTGTGGGCATTAGATGAATGAGAGATGTGTCAACTCTCGCGGTATATCGGATGGAAACCCGGACATAAAATTCATAGCCGATTCCGAATGGACGGTAATATGATCTGTACTCGGGCCACAACTCCACGTACCGCTTGAGTAAACGGCACCATCTCTCTTTCGTTGTGTTGCTTTTTGTTTATTTAGTTTTCTCTTGAATTCAATATATTGTTTATTTTTGTATGATTCAACCAAGCGCATGGGCTTAGTAAGTTAGTCCAAAGGTCCTCCATTTTGAGACAAAGAGCCGAAAAGGCCACCTTCGTGACACTACTTCGCCGCGCCGGTTGATGTATGTTCGGTTGGACGCAAGATACGTTCAATCGAGCATACTTAGTTTGATATTATTATCTTTATTTTCGTATGTATAAGTCAATCGAGCGCATGGGCTTAGTAAGTGTGTTGTGAGATCCCCTATGGGGAGGGGCTAAAAGCCCTTTACCACGATGCTTTGCCGCGCCGGTTGACGTGTGTTCGGATTGGATGTAAGATGCGTTCAATCGGGCATACTTGGTTGATATGATTGGTTCTATTCTTGCATGTGTGATATGACGCGCATGGGCTTAGCATGTTGGTCTAAAGGTCCTCTCTTTGAGAGATCAAGAGCCCCAAAAGGTCACCTTTACGGCAGTGCTTCGCCGCGCCCTTTTATTTTCTGTTTATGTATTGCATCAGGTCCGTGTCCGTTCGAACGCGTTCACTAACGCAACTCGAACACGCATGTGTTTTTGCCTTACTATGTGTCAGGTCTCGTATCCGTTCGAACGCGTTAACAAACGCCATACGAACGTGAGCTTTCTGTCTCATCTCCGTTCGAACGCGTTTACGAACGCTACTCGAACGTGAGCATTCTGTTCTCGTCTCCGTTCGAACGCGTTTACGAACGCTACTCGAACGTGAGCATTCTGTTTCATTTCCGTTCGAACGCGTTTACGAACGCTACACGAACGCACACACACTGAACTGAGTCTGTCTTATTATATTCATGCATAATTGCCTATTAGTTGATCTTTCTTATGCAAATGTGTCACAATTCGTATGCTTATATCATGATAACATTTGAGCATTATTCTTGCGGTATATCGGATGGAAACCCAGACGTAAATTCCGTAGCCGATTCCGAATGGACGGTAGTGCGGTCTGTACTTGGGCCACAATTCCACGTACCACTTGAAAAGTGCCCATATGTGTGCTTGTATGGTTAATATGTGTGCTTGTGTTTCTTCCTGAATGTGATATGCAAGTAAAGTTGTATGTTAGTTGCTATCTTGATATATGTTAAGCATGAAAATTTAAATGTAAGATATATGTGAAATACATGTATATTTAGGCGCATATTTTATTTTATAAATGTGATTTAGAAGCATGATACCCTTAGGAATAAGTGTTACTTCAGCTTGTTTAAATTATTACACGAATCCTTTCATTACAAGTGACATAAGTAAGGGACCATTCCGAACCCAACGGTTTGAGGTTTTCCCTTGCGAGGGGTGAGTGCGGCCTTAAATCTTTGTCCCGGTTCACACGGGTGGCGACTCCATGTTATGTAATCCTTCCCAACTAGGTCGCGAGCCTAGAGAACAGCCGTCGCCCAGGTCTGTTGTCCACAGTCTGGCGACTCCACTGGGGACAGAGAATTGGCCCCGAAATATTGACTTGTGATGTTTGGATTTATGTTTTAATTGACCGTGTCTATAGTGGATAAGTGAGGGTTTAATCAAAGGCATTTTTAGGCTAGGTAATGGTTTGGTGTCCTCCTTCATTCACTACCTTTCTAGAAGGAAAAGCTGTGAAGGCACCTAGATAGCCATCTACTCGTAGCCTATGTGATAGACTAATTTGGATGACTCGTTGTTTATTCCTGACAACAAGCGATAAGAGCCTAAGAGGCTTGGGTATTTAAGTGAGCCTCGCTCCACCTTCCCTCTGGGGGATCTACAACGGGAAATCCATTTGACAGTCTGTCACACACCATAGCTCATTGGCACGTACCTTAGTGTATGAAAAGGGGTGCGTTCACTTGGTTGCTCGAACCCTTGAGTGGGGAGACCTAGTTGTGGGCCATCCTTCGCCGGTGAGAGCCTTTGTCTATACTCTTACTAACCCACCCATAGACCGGGTTGGCTAAAGTAGCAATTATTTCCTTGAGTATGTGCTCGTGGACCATCCTCATTTGGATGCAGTTGGGCTATTGTCAGAAATGCGGGTTTTGGGCCATTTAAACTGGGGCAAGTTCGTACTGTATGACTATTAGGCCCAAGGCTTCTGAAATGTTGATGGGCCATTATGTAAAAATTATTATGTTATGTTTGCATTATCTCCCTTCTATGCTTAATGTTTGGGAACATCACCGTTTGGATCCATTTGGACCATTGGTCATGGGATATGGGCTTGTTGGGCCATTTAACTGGGACAAGAACGTACTTCATGACTATTGGGCCAAGAGCTTCTAAGTGATTGATGGGCCACCTTGTTTTGTTTTCGGAATTTATCATTTGGATTTAGTTGGGCTCTTTGCCGTAAGACATGAACTCGTTAGGCCATTTAAACTGGGACGGGTTCACTCTTATGACAGTTGTCCCAAAAGTTTCTAAAATGATAATAGGCCGATTTGTTTGAGAATTTATTTGATTTAATATATGTTATATATTTCTTATGCACATCATGCATACATACATCATGTTAACCCTTGTGTTCTGAAAGCCATCATAGATTCCCGTTGGGTTAGGAAAAAAGGAAGACTCACCAAAATACCGAGAACAGACATGAGTGAATCAGATACTGAGGTATCCCGGATAGATCAGTTGGAAAATGGCTTCGCCAAGATTACTGAACAGTTGCAGGCTTTGACTACTGCCATGACTAATATGGCTATGCCCCGTGTTGGGGGAGATTCTGAGAATGTAAGGCGCGAAGAGCCTCCGAATGGGTTGGGGGGTGATATACCCGCTTTTGATGATGATAATGCAGAGTATGCAACAGACAGAGTAATTGGGTCTCAGGCCGAGATACAGAAACTCAGGGAGCAGGTTGAATCTTTACCGCAAGATGAGGGGTAAGAATGAAGATTTGCTAGACTATGAGACAATGAAGTTTGAAGAGCAGTTGCCAGCGCAGTTTAAGATGCCGGATTTGGCTAAGTTCAATGGGAATGGAGATCCGAGGGTGCATCTCCGTCAGTATGTGTCTGTTATGAGTTCAGTTGGCCTGTCTCAGCGCCAAGTACAAAAATGTTTGGGATGTCACTCGGGGGCACCTGTGGTTTGGTATCATAGCCTTGAGAAGAAGGTTAAGGAAGATTGGAAGGAACTAGCTGATGCTTTTCTGAAGCAGTATGTTACAGACTTGGAGATTGATTTGTCACTCCGAGATTTGGAGAACACTAAGCAGAAGCCGGAGGAGAGCTTCAAAGGGTATGTGGACCGCTGGAGGAGCCAGCTTCTGAAGATGCAGACCCGGCCCTCAGAAAAGGACCAGATCAAAATGATCATCAAGGGTACTAAGCCCTCAATTATGGCAAGCTGAGGAGAATGACCTTCATGATTGTGGATTTCCGACAGTTGAGAGAGACTGTTATGGATATCGAAGAAGAGGAGGCTGAAAACAAGAGTTTTATGGCCAGAATAAAAAGACTTTGGAGGGCATTTTGAGACCAAGCCCACTACGGCAGAGGTCGCTACCGTCAGAAATAGGCGGTTCTCCAATCTTGGTAGACCTATATCAAGGGTGCTTGAGAAGTTGAAAGGACAGGGACTCCTAAGCCTTTAGACCCTAGACCAATCCCAAACCCTGTGCCACACTACTTCGACCTGAGCCAATATTGCCACTTCCACCAGCAAAAAAGTCATGACACTGACAACTGCCCCCGCCTTAGGCATGAAATCCAAAACCTCATCGATGCTCACAAAATACCCGACCCAGAGAAAGAACAACTGACACACACAGAAACCCTCTACCAAACTACCACTTTGTTCCACCACCCACCTACATGATCAACTCTGGCCTACCCGAAACCTTTGTCCTCAAAACCCTCCACCACCAAGCTTATTACATGGATGACAACGAAGGACCATAGGTCAAGAGAAAAGGCAATGCTGCGAATGATGAAGCTGTTCCTCCTAGTTTATTTGATCTTGCTTTTTTTAATAAAGACATTGGTTTTGTCTACTTGTTCGAACCTTTTTTATGATAATAAAGACGTTCATTTCGCTGAATCTCTTCTGCAACATGGGTATATTTGAGAAAAGCATTAAACCTTAGTACTATGATACTCAGCGATATTTAGAACTCGGGGAATCCTCAGAATAAGAAAACAGAAAAGATGAGATAGCCATTCAGAAATAGGGAAATGGGGCAATAAGACTGTCAAAAGGGAATGAGTTCACCAAGCCGATCAATATGGAAAGAATGAAGCAATACTTTACCCGAGGGAGAGAAAACCGAGCAGTCACCAAGAGAATTGGCAGAAGACCTAACCTAATGGGATAAGGAACTTATGCATGCATGCATACACGTAACATACTTTGCATCCTTTTGTGTTTGTTTGGTTTTGTATTCACAGGTTTTGAAGCAGAAATAGAGAAAACGGTGAAGACAAGCCAATCAGAAACAGCAACAGCACCGTATCAGCCTGGGGGCGAGGCCCATGTAAGTATCAATCAGGGAACAAGACCCTCAGCTCAAAATGGAACAGACCCACGGGAACAAAACCCACCACTCAACAATTCAGGGAACAAGACCCTCAGCTCAAAATGGGAACAAGACCCACGGGAACAAAACCCACCACTCAACAATTCAGGGAACAAGACCCTCGGCTCAAAATGGGAACAAGACCCACGGGAACAAAACCCACACTCAGCAATTCAGGGAACAAGACCCTCGGCTCAAAATGGGAACAAGACCCACGGGAACAAAACCCACCACTCAACAATTCAGGGAACAAGACCCTCAGCTCAAAATGGGAATAAGACCCACGGGAACAAAACCCACCACTCAACAATTCAGGGAACAAGACCCTCGGCTCAAAATGGGAACAAGACCCACGGGAACAAAACCCACCACTCAACAATTCAGGGAACAAGACCCTCGGCTCAAAATGGGAACAAGACCCACGGGAACAAAACCCACCACTCAACAATTCAGGGAACAATACCCTCAGCTCAAAATGGGAACAAGACCCACGGGAACAAAACCCACCACTCAACAATTCAGGGAACAAGACCCTCGGCTCAAAATGGGAACAAGACCCACGGGAACAAAACCCACCACTCAACAATTCAGGGAACAAGACCCTCAGCTCAAAATGGGAACAAGACCCACGGGAACAAAACCCACCACTCAACAATCAGGGAACAAGACCATCAGCTCAAAATGGGAACAAGACCTCAGCTCACTTCGGGAATAAACCAGGGGTCGCAGCACCTCACCACCAAATCAACGCAACTCAACACATGGTAAGTCAAGTGGCAGCTGGCGAGCCAGGTAAGTAGAAATGCATTGCATAACTTTGATAGGATTGTCACTGTTGCACATTACACAAGTCCCATCAAAGTGGGGGCGACTGTAGGCACTGCATTTTTACGCATAAAACCCTATGATGAGTCTCATTTTGGAGACACTACCTTTTGAGTCACGGAGGTCACGGGAAACGGATATCGGAAGGGGGAATTCAGAATAAACAAGCTCACTGTCTTCGTTGGTGCTGCGTTCGTTGCTTCGTTCGAACGGGAAACAGATTGCGGGCGTTCATTTAGCGTTCGAGGGAGCGTTCGAACGGTGTCGGTAATTCTGGTTTTGCTGCTAGCCTCACACCCAGCCCATTTAGCTCCCCAAAGCCCATAAAACACATCCCAAATTAAATAATTAAATATTAAATTAAATATTAAACATTAAATAAAACATTTAAATCATTTACCAATTAAAATAAACAATTACCAACTTAAACTAAAATCATGCCTAAATTAAACAAATCACATACTAAACTAAAAATAAGATTTGCCTAATTAAAATCAATCTTAACCAATTAAAGCCAATCATATATTTGACTTCCTAATTCAATAAGATATCCACCAATTTAAAAGTATTGACTTCCTAATCTAAACCAAATTTGTCCCCCCTCAATCTTTGACTTCCTTGCTAAACACTAAATCATATCCTAATTTAATGTACAAATCCCTTCCCTTGTAAACCCTAGCCATTCTCTATATAAACAACCCCTAACCAAGGCCATCCTCTCCTTCACACAACACAATTCACACCCAAGCTCTCTCGAAATTTCTCTAAACTCTCTCTACACACCCAAAACACATCCAAGAGAAAACACTTCATACACACACAAGAATAAAACAAAGAAAACCACCACAAGACCACCCTCCATAGCCGAACCCAAACTCACCCATAGCCGAATTCTAAAACACGCCAAAACAACCTCCTAGATTACCTTAAAACAGTAACCAAAGTCCTTAAAAAACAGTAACTTAGAAAACTACATAGATAACCTTAAAAATAATCATTTTTAATTGCACTAAGAACCCACACAACTTGGAATAGTTCTTTGAAAACATTGAAACAGGTAGCCCGTGCAGTGAGCAGCAAAACAGGAGCCGAATAGGAGCAGAACGGAGTTCGAACAATAAGCAAAGCAGCGAAGCAGTGAGTGAGCTAGGACATTGAACCAGAGACCAGAAAAGTTGCGGAGCTTTACCCCCCTTTCGATCTTCGTGGAACGTGAGCCCGAGAGACGGCTTAAAAGGTTAGACCTGAGGGTATCTTTCACACTGGTCTCCCTTTCCGCATTATTATTAAGTATTCTTGTATGATTGTAATGTGGAAATGTGTGTTGTGATTTTTGAGTATGTGAATATGCATGAATTATGAGATGTAATATGTTGTGGGCATTAGATGAATGAGAGATGTGTCAACTCTCGCGGTATATCGGATGGAAACCCGGACATAAAATTCATAGCCGATTCCTAATGGACGGTAATATGATCTGTACTCGGGCCACAACTCCACGTACCGCTTGAGTAAACGGCACCATCTCTCTTTCGTTGTGTTGCTTTTTGTTTATTTAGTTTTCTCTTGAATTCAATATATTGTTTATTTTTGTATGATTCAACCAAGCGCATGGGCTTAGTAAGTTAGTCCAAAGGTCCTCCATTTGTGAGACAAAGAGCCGAAAAGGCCACCTTCGTGACACTACTTCGCCGCGCCGGTTGATGTATGTTCGGTTGGACGCAAGATACGTTCAATCGAGCATACTTAGTTTGATATTATTATCTTTATTTTCGTATGTATAATTCAATCGAGCGCATGGGCTTAGTAAGTGTGTTGTGAGATCCCCTATGGGGAGGGGCTAAAAGCCCTTTACCACGATGCTTTGCCGCGCCGGTTGACGTGTGTTCGGATTGGATGTAAGATGCGTTCAATCGGGCATACTTGGTTGATATGATTGGTTCTATTCTTGCATGTGTGATATGACGCGCATGGGCTTAGCATGTTGGTCTAAAGGTCCTCTCTTTGAGAGATCAAGAGCCCCAAAAGGTCACCTTTACGGCAGTGCTTCGCCGCGCCCTTTTATTTTCTGTTTATGTATTGCATCAGGTCCGTGTCCGTTCGAACGCGTTCACTAACGCAACTCGAACACGCATGTTTTTGCCTTATATGTGTCAGGTCTCGTATCCGTTCGAACGCGTTAACAAACGCCATACGAACGTGAGCTTTCTGTCTCATCTCCGTTCGAACGCGTTTACGAACGCTACTCGAACGTGAGCATTCTGTCTCGTCTCCGTTCGAACGCGTTTACGAACGCTACTCGAACGTGAGCATTCTGTTTCATTTCCGTTCGAACGCGTTTACGAACGCTACACGAACGCACACACACTGAACTGAGTCTGTCTTATTATATTCATGCATAATTGCCTATTAGTTGATCTTTCTTATGCAAATGTGTCACAATTCGTATGCTTATATCATGATAACATTTGAGCATTATTTCTTGCGGTATATCGGATGGAAACCCAGACGTAAATTCCGTAGCCGATTCCGAATGGACGGTAGTGCGGTCTGTACTTGGGCCACAATTCCACGTACCACTTGAAAAGTGCCCATATGTGTGCTTGTATGGTTAATATGTGTGCTTGTGTTTCTTCCTGAATGTGATATGCAAGTAAAGTTGTATGTTAGTTGCTATCTTGATATATGTTAAGCATGCAAATTTAAATGTAAGATATATGTGAAAACATGTATATTTAGGCGCATATTTTATTTTATAATGTGAATTTAGAAGCATGATACCCTTAGGAATAAGTGTTACTTCAGCTTGTTTAAATTATTACACGAATCCTTTCATTACAAGTGACATAAGTAAGGGACCATTCCGAACCCAACGGTTTGAGGTTTTCCCTTGCGAGGGGTGAGTGCGGCCTTAAATCTTTGTCCCGGTTCACACCGGGGTGGCGACTCCATGTTATGTAATCCTTCCCAACTAGGTCGCGAGCCTAGAGAACAGCCGTCGCCCAGGTCCTGTTGTCCACAATCATAATATGTAAGCACATTAACATTTACGCAATCCCTGAGTTTTTACATGTCTAACAAAGACATCTCTAGGAACAGGCTTGGTCAATGGATCTGCTACCATTTCTTGCGTAGAAATGTACTTCATGTTTACCTCTTCTCGTGCAACTATGTCTTTCACAAAGTTATATTTGGTATCTATATGTTTCGTTTTACAATGGAATTTTGGGTCTTTTGTGTAGGCTATCGCTGCTTCACTATCACAGTTACTAATATTGGACCAGAAGCTTCATTTGACATACCCAAATGATCCAAGAACCTTTTCAACCACACAGCCTCTTGTACTGCTGATGAAAAGGCCACAAATTCAGCCTCCATTGTGGATAAGGCTATACAAGATTGTTTCTTACTGCTCCATGAAATGGCACCATTGTTTAGCAAGAAAACAAAACCAGAGGTGATTTTCTTTCATCTAAATCTCCTCCCCAGTCAGCATCAGTATAGCCTCTCAATTGCAGATCATTTCCTTGATAACACAATGAGTAATCAGCTGTCCCTCTCAGATACCTAAATATTCTTTTAACTGCTTTACAATGTGCTAGTCCTGGATTGGATTGGTATCTACTTACCATTC